>CAKALG010037111.1:0-10771 GCA_916700815.1 Helicolenus hilgendorfi | reverse complement strand
CACGAGGAGCACATGGCCAACAGGTACCCAGGCCTGCCCTTCCTCTTCTGGTTCAGTGTGGCCTCGCTCATAACACTCTTCCACCTTTTCCTCTTCAAGCTCATATACAACGAGTACTGTGGCCCCGGCGCTAAGCCCCTCTTCAGAAGCAAGGTATAAACAGCGATATTAAAACATAACTGGAAACAAAAAAATAAACTGCAAACTGATCTGCTCTGCTCCTTTTTTTTTACTTGTGCTTGTGGTGGCAAAGATTTCCTCTCTCTCTCTATCGACGCTCTCTCTGTGGGTTGGTTTCTCAGTTTTGACTTTCAGCTTCTCTGAGTGAACTTTGTTTTCCCATCTCACGTGGTACATGTTTGGAGTGGGTTCGCATAATAGCCTTACACACCCCCCCTTCGCCCCTCTCACAAAAGGTGATTCCACATGATGACGTTTTTACTGCAGCTCTTTCCTCTAAGAGACTGAGAGCAATGAAAAATCTGGTCTCAGTCACAGTAACAGCACCAGTAGAATAGTAGCCTTCATTCAAGATCACAGACCTTGAAGTTACAATTAACCAATCGTCATTTTAGCACACCACCTGTTCGACTGTGCTTGTCATAGTGGAATGTAAAGCGCTTGTTGATTGCAATGGAAGAAAAACAAGCACAAGAGTTGTTGTTTTTGTTTCTCAAATTAGATTATTGTTTTACTGTATTTATACCGCCTTCACATTGTTCTGACGGAGCGTTCTTAAGGGACCGTACCAGTGTTTTTGCTCTTATAATAAATCACTTATACTTTACTTTAGCGACGGGACCTTTTCCAAAGTGTAATTGGTTTTCAGATTTTCGAATGTGTATTTTGCCTTTCTTCAAGAAAGCCATTAGTTTTCATTCATTTCATCATTCATTCTCGTTTGAGTTAGGTAAATCCGTTCCAGTGGACAACGTGTCTGCTTTTATTTTTGTAAAAGTTGCTTTACGTCGTTCAGTAAGGTTACATTTCAGTTCGAGCTTGCGCTTAGAACGTTTAAAGATACGCCGTGTAGCTTTTGACCACTAGTAGCGCTGATGTGTTTGGATCTTATGCACACGCACAAGAACGCTGTGAAGCAACACATCACTGCTTATGGTTTGTTTTCTGTTCCGCTGATAGACAGTTGGTGGCAATAACGTGCCAACAAAGGCAAGCCAACGTTATCCAATGTGTTATAAAGGAAGGACATAGTTGTCACACCTGACACCTGAATTTTGTTGAGAAACACTGAATGTAGAGTGAACTTTTATTAGTTTGTTTACAAGAAACCTCCACAGTGTACCTTTTCACTTAGAAATAAGAGTAGCTTTAATGCTCACTCTGATTCATGACCTAACTAAAACACGTTTATAGTGAGTCGATTTTTAACTGAAATAGTAGAAGCCATTGAATCCGTTAAAAGTCGAAAAAACACAATTCGGAAATCTTAAACCAAAATACTACATCATGCCAAGAAAAGCGTGTTAACATTACTGGTTTGCAGTAAAGTCACATGAACGTGATTTGTAGTAAATGAGCCATAACATTGGTATGGTCCTGTGAAATTATTATTATTATTTTTTTTTTTAAGGAAAAACTTTACTACAGCTTGAATTTAATTTCCGTAGCTCTGGTCGTCAGTAATGTCAGTACTTTGCACTCACCAAGTGAAATCTGGGAACATGGCAGCATGGTGAAAAACAGGTTCAACACAGTTGATCAGACAATCTGTAAACAAACCTTCAGGTTGGCCAAACTTGTTTGGAGAAAAAAAAACGACAAAGGCAAACAGTAAATGCATCACCCAAACTGTCTGTTGCAGTCAGAGCCGGATCTACGCACAGACATTGTAAGCACATGAGAACATCAACTGCCTACATAATAAAAATATATGTTAAACATTGTCATACATAATAAACATAATCAGTAGACGCTACAATTTACCGATGTTCCCTAAACGTCTCATATGCAGGCTACTGCTAGTGGCCAGCAACTCCACATTGTAGCCTGTAACAACAACAACAACAACAACATAAGTGCATTTCAAATGTGTAGCAAATTACCTCGGGATTATTGAATCTCATTTTCCATATTATTTCTTATACTTTTTTTGCGTCTAAATTCATTAGCGATCACAATAACAATCACAATTCTCTGGCGCCGCTGCTGATAATATGACATTTAAAAGTAATTTTGTTCGTTTACCAATTATAAAAATGTGCGTGTAGTGGGGCCCGAAAAATACAGTCTGCGTATTGTAATCCATCCATTTAATCCGGCTCTGGTTGGAGTTGTGCACACACAGTTTTCCTGTGCAATGGAAGGCTTATTAGCATTATTCCAGGTGTGCTCACTTTCTGTTTAACCTTCAAAACAAGCGGTTTAGATAATCTGATTGCTTGTTTCTGCTCATCAGACTGCTCATGTCCAGAGCTACGAAAAATAAAACCCAAGTTGGAATAAATCTTACTTTTCCTTATAGGTGAGATGATTGTCATTGATCGACCCAAAGCAAAATTATCCTGCAAATGACAGAAGCCTAAATTAGAACTCAGTGTGGTAAGGTGGTGCTAAAAGTCCATTATGTCTGTTGTCATGTAAAACGGCTACTTGTTTACAGATGTCCTTACAAAAAGAGATGTTGACCTGCTGGGCACTTAGAGAAGGTTGTGCTGCTGCAGGCTAAATGTTCGTCTCTGATCAGCATGAACTGTGTGCTCACTTTGCCAGAAGTCTTTATCTACTATTCCTTTTTTTCCCCCGGCGTTTTGATGATGTTTTATATTGAATCACTCAATTAAATTAACAAGAAATCTATGGGTTGGCTTTGGCTCTTCACTACTGACCTGTGGTGCCCCAATCACAGATCTCTCATCCTCAGCATGTCTGTATGTTTTCCATTTCTCCTGGGAGCCAGTGTGGATGGGTTTGGTGGTGGCAGTCAGTTTCCCAGCCGTTCTAATCCTCCCCTCTGACTTCACCAGGTCGCCCACAAAAGTGAGGATGGCTGCTGTGACACCAGGAATGCTGCTTGAACACTACAATACTATGCACACATTCAACATGTGGTAGTGGTTCTGCTTGACCTTTTGGCAGCATGGAAGATATTAACATGGGTGTGCTGGTGCTGGATAACATCTACTTCTTCTTTTGTTTTGATGTTTATTGATAGTGCAAGATAAGTTATTAACAGGAAGACACCTATGAGACATGACAAGGCAAGATAGAGAAACAACAACCAAAAAACTAAACAGATATTTTATCCTGGATGACAGCGATACCATCCACAGATCTGCTGAGAGAGGATATAGAGGCATGTAGGTTAAAACTTGTCGTCTGTGTCACTTTAAGACTCAATAGGGCTGTAACTAATGATTATTGTCACTATTGATTAATCTGCTCATTATTTTGCCTATAATGATATTAGAAAGTCATCAAAAAATGCACACATTTAAGTTTACATATTTAAATGTCTTGTTTTGGCCGACCAACAGAAGATATTCAGTTCATGCAAGACGAAAAAAAAACAGTGAAAGCTTTGCATTTTTGCTTAAAAAAGAATAATAAAAAATATTTAAAATTAAAATAATTATAAAAGAAATTGCAAATTAAATTTCTGTAACGACTGAACAGCATTTTAAAGAAGCATTTAAGACTATTTCAACATGTGGCAGAATTCCCTATTAAACGCTGATCTCACCGGAAACTCGAAATGACTCAACCAGAGTGATTTTTTTTTCTCTGATAAAGCCAGTGAGACTGGCCCTCCACCGATTTATCATTGCACTCCTATAACATTGTCAGACCCGAGATGGACAGTTTATATAACAAAAGACAACATGTGGCAGAATTCCCTTTTAAAGTCTAATTCTCCACTGATTTTGTTATAGGACCCACATATCCCCAATAATTAAAAAATAACCGCTAAATCTCAACTGTAAACTCTATCTTTAAACTAAATATTTCAATCTAACACCAACCCTCCCCAAACTTAAGCAAACAGTTGTGATGGCACTTTTTTTAACCGACAAAATCATAAATTTATAGTATTCAAAAATATGCTAAAAGTTGGTGGGTTTCGTTGCATGCAACATGAGCGAGAAGAGTTTCCAGCAGCTCTGTGAGGCAGTACATAAGCATGCTAATGCGATCACGATGATGTTAAAGGTAGGGTTTCGTAGTGCTTAAAACATTTTGATTTGTTGAATTCTCATTACATCCTGATCGCAATCAATAAATCAAAAGCTCTGACAAAAAAAATAATCTGGTATCTGCAGCTGTCACGGGTCTGTAATAAAGCCGTTCAAACCCGTACTATCAATAGCCATGTTTGTTGTTTACCTTCATAATGACAATTGTGTGGGACTGGCTTTGTATGGAGGCCTGAACAGACGGATGTTCAGTGTTTCCGGCTTGGCGACTTTCTCGCTAGATTTAGCGACTTTTGGAGCTAGCGCTGCTAGCTACTTTCATTGGAAAAGAATTGGCAACACTGGGCTGGGGTTTTCAGTTGAATCATTTTTAAAATTGACTGTCTCAGCATTACCGACCTGACCATTATTGGGACTGTATGTAACTTTTTACACGACTTTCTGGGTTTCCTCTATCAGCCTGTAGACTGTTTTTAATGTGATGAACCCAGGCCGTTTATACCGGGAATAATCAAACGGATGTGACATCATGTACGCTCGCGAGTGCCTTTATTTTCAGCTCTGCTTACAGGGCTAACAGTGTGCAACCATAGCTAATGTTTGGTTTAAAAATGGAGTCCATTAATGCCAAATAAACCACCAGCCCCCACCACAACTCTGACTCCCAACATAAACTCCACGGAAGCACAAAAAAACTAGCGAAGCCCGTTTTGCAAAACACGAATGTGACCGACATCGGGAGAAAACTAGGATCAACATTGGCCGGACCTTCGATTCATGGTGGGACCTTTGTTTACGAGCATAAGCGCACGCAACAGGACGCTGACTGTTGTTGACTTAATGGCCACAGGTGTCACTGTTTACAAGCAATTTATGATTCTTACATAGAGTCCCTTTAACATGCTGATGCTTAATGTTTTCCATGCTGACCAACCATCTTAGTTTAGCATGTTGGTATGCTAACATTTGCTGATTAGCATGATAAATTACCATGAATGTCTGTACAGTATTTCATGGTGATCCCTTTAGTAGTTGTTGAGATATTTACTAAAAGCATGCGTGGCCGGCCCGGCGATGTCAACAAAGCACATAGAAGCTCGGATTACAGCACACACAGAGAGAGAGAGAGAGACTTCATTCTCTGTTCAGGTAGACATTACTCCACTATATAGCAAATAGTTGTTTGCTGCTATATTAATGCTCTGGATATCGTACAGAAAACCTTATTTAAGTTTGGGAAATGGTGACGTTTTTCAAATTTCCAACAGAGGAAATGAAGCAACATATTTGTTGTTCAAATAGTTTTCTGAGGACTGAATTCTGCTTTCATAGGCACTAGTTTCATCCGTGGCATTGAGGTTTGACGTCTGCATGGCTGTCTGAACAAGGCTCAGTTAGACTGCTTCGTAGAAGTAGTTTAAAACATAGACATAAAACAGCTTTGTTTTATATCTATGGTTTAAAACCTCTGTGTAGAATGTTCTCTTGTGATTCTAGAATCTTTCAGATCATTCTGAAGATAAATGAGACACTTCCGGTTCCCTTGTCTCAAAGTCAGTGGGTCTTTTGAATGAGGTTTTTGGTTAGATGCTTGAAATAAGGTCTGTGGTTAACACAAGCTCAAAGAGATTTTTTGTTTTGTTCTACATGTCCCACTTGTGAATGTTGAAGCATTTACATGTCTTAATAAAGGTGGTTGCCAGCAAGTGGCTAAACGAGACTGCTAAACGTCATCACGCTGAACACCATAGTACGCCTTTAGCTTAGTGGTGGTGACGTGAAGTTGTGTGACCGTGGTGTAGTTGTTTACAGCCAAACATTACATTTTTACTTTGCATTTACGCTTAAAAAAAAAAAAAGAAAAAAAAGTGGTGTTCATTTGAGAAGGTTATCTTGTTGAACAAAATGTTAAGAATCATAGTTTGTTCGCCAATGAGCTTATTTTCTGCAATCATCCAAAACCAAAAGGAGAAATCCCATTGGCTTTTTGTCCTGGGAACCAGTGCGATGCTAACTTCCTAGGTTGGCATACAAAAATACTTCCTCTCGATTGCTGGTTGAAGTGGCCTTGATTGTAGTCCTGTCATTGGAAAGGGGGTTTTGAACGTTGTTAGCTGATCTGACAATACACTGAAGCCTTATGTGGTTAAAGGGTGGTGGTGAAAAACATTTTTTGAAATTCTCAATTCCTACTCATGGGGCTTTATTGTAAGTTACACAAACTGAAAGACTGACTACTTTTATGCTTATTGACGTTAGCACACTTCTCCCAGGCTATCACAAAACTATGAGTTGTGCTGCGATGGTAACAATTATGGTAGTACCAATGTTGATCCCACTTTTGCTCCACAGTATATACTCTTAAATCAAAGGACACTGCCTGCCACATATACTGAACTAGGTGTTCATTTGAAGCATATGATTCACATCATTGTCATCCTCATCTTTTCTTTCTCGTTTTTCCTTTAATCTAACACCTCTCTGTATCTTCAGCGCCAGGTGTTTTTTTTTTTTTTAGCTTTTCCCGTGCTGCTCGCGATGCTTCAGGATTTTTTGATTTCCTGTTGTAACATGTTCTTTGAACTTTCCCTCATACCTGTCAGCCATATATTATTTACTGTCATTAACTTTCTGCTGTTGCTTCACTAATCAATAAATCTCCCGGAGTACAAACAGCCTCGTAAGGCTCCTCTCTGCTGGAGAGAACAACATGGTTTGAAGCAGTTACTCAGTCGGCCATGATTTTAAAGGAAAACTATGACAACTTTGGTTTTTATCTCTGTACATTTGGCCATTGGTTTTATTGGTTAACATTGTACACACTAAGAAGTCTGACTGGTCATGAAACACGAGCAGACAGATGACTAGACAGGCTGGAAACAAACCTCAATGTTAGTCGAACTTATTTGAAAGAGAAAGAGAAAATTATAACCCAAACAGTCTGTTGTAAACGTTCAGGTGTCCTGCGCAATGAGTTACATTAGGAGTGTTCTTACTTTTAGTGTTACCTCCCCTTTTGGTTTGTTTAAAACCAGTCTGACTGCTTGTGTTTGTAGACCTATTTCTAATGATGTAGGACGCTTTGGTGAGTACATACAGTAACTTATAGGACCGGTGGCTACTAAAATAGCCAAGTTGTAAAAGTCAGTATTTCTTTAAATGGGGTTGGGGGCAGGAGTGCAACATGCTTGAAAGTTTAAACCCATAAGTTACCACATGCTTACTCGCCACGTGTTTTTAAAGATACCCTTTTTGAGTAGGGGCTAAGGTTGGGCGCCCAGTGAACCTTTCAAACACAGTTGTGCTTCATATCAGCTTGTTTT
Organism: Helicolenus hilgendorfi; assembly: GCA_916700815.1. NCBI lineage: Eukaryota > Metazoa > Chordata > Actinopteri > Perciformes > Sebastidae > Helicolenus > Helicolenus hilgendorfi. The sequence continues at coordinate 3,297 of CAKALG010037111.1, read as the reverse complement.
TACTAAACTGATCACTCTGTCCATCGTCAATTCATCTAAATACATTTACACCGATCAGCCATGACATTAAGACCACTGACAGGTGAAGTGAATAACATTGAGTATCTCGTTACAATGACACCTGGCAGTGGGCGGGATATATTAGACAGCAGGTGAACATTTTGAACTTTGTGTTGGAAGCATAAAAAATGGGCCAGCGTAAGGATGTGAGCGACTTTGACAAGGGCCAAAATTGTGATGGCTAGACAACTGGGTCAGAGCATCTCCAGAACTGCAGCTCTTGTGGGATGTTCCCGGTCTGCAGTGGTCAGGAGCTACCAAAAGTGGTCCAAGGAAGGTGAACCGGCGACAGCATCAGATCCGAGGCTCATTGATGCAGTTGGGGAGCGAAGGCTGGCCTGTGTTGTCCGATCCAATAGAAGAGCTACTGGAGCTCAAACTGCTGAAAAAGTTAATGCTGGTTCGGATAGAAAGGTGTCAGAAAACACAGTGCATCGCAGTTTGTTGCGTATGGGGCTGCGTAGCCGCAGACCGGCCAGGGTGCCCATGCTGTCCTAATGTTATGGCTGATTGGTGTATGTGTATAAGGTAAATGACAAATGAAAGGTTTCTATTCTATGTATTGCTTCTTATCGGTTGTTCCTCTTGGCTCTTGACAGATCAAGTGAATTTAATTATGCAACGTAGTTCTATGGTACAAAGACCATGTTGAATATTAAAAAGACACATAATGTTTTATCAATGGGGATTATTGTCATGTCAGTGTGTATGATTTACATGTTCTTTCTGATTCAGCATATTGGAGGATTGTTCAGCCTTTTTATTTTCAGTTTGTGTGGGGGTTTTTTTTATCTACTCTCTTTATTTCATGTCAACTACTGAGTGTGCCTTAATGGAGAGGGAAGCTAATTTATTGAGTTCATGGCTATAGCCATAATCAGATTGGATTGTACTTGAATGGTTTGTGATCATGTAAAATTGAAGTTAAAAAAATGTTGAATTTTGTCTTACATTGGGGAGAATAAATCAGTGAATTATTGTGAGAAAGTGTATTATGTTGTCTGACAATTTGTTCCATGTATTTCTGGGTTTAGAACATACAAGCCATACTAAAGAAACCAGTTTTATTCCAAAATAAGATACAGTTTTAAACAAATGACACCTTTGCTCACAACAGGATTGGAAAGCCGATGATCGTCGACCAGTAAACTACAGAAAGCTTTTTTTTTTTTCCTACAAACAGATTTTGTATATTTTGAATACCACTACTCAAGGTTAAAGCTTTAGTAGGCAGTATATTTTTTTCTTTCCTAGACAGCAGATGGACAGCGGAACTCAGATCAGCTCTTACTGCTTGTTTTCCTCCGGTCTGTGACATCTTGCAGATGCCGTTAGGAGCACCGGAGGACACAGAGGCACATGTGTTTTTTTTCAGGTTAACTGTTTCATGTACTACTGTCACGATATAGCGACCGTTTTATAAAAATAACTTTTTTTAATCGTATTTGCTTCAACCTCGCCTACTTCAGCTTTAACTAACTCGGTTTTTATGATGTTGATGAATTATGTAGCCTTTTGTTTTTTACCTCCCAAAAATATAATAATATACTTTGGAATACAGCTTTTCAAACATTTTATGGCATCTGTAGAAAGAAAACAGAACTTTATTATTGTTGCGCAAAAATGGGTACCTCAGCTTTAAAGGGGACATAGCATAAAAAACTCACTTTTTTCAGTCCTTATGCACATAAATTTGGGTATCTGGGGCGCTTAACAACCCACAACCTGTGAATTAAAACAACCCAGTCAGTTTTTTTGTGGGCTGTCTAGATCAGAAAACATGTGATTCAACAAGCCATTCAGATTTGGCTCCCCTTCCTATGTCACATGCATGCTCATTAGCATATACCGCTCCCCCCCATCTAAGTATCTCCACCCACAGCTTGAGAACTACCTTATCAGGTATATTCAGACAGACAGTATGAGAAAAATCATTTGTCTTTTGAACGTTAAAGCGTGTGAACATCTAGTAGAAACCCAAAATACAAGTGTGAACCTGAAAATGAGCATATGTCCCTTGTGACAGCAATTCAGCAGTGACTCTGCCTTGACTTTGGTAAAAGTATAATTAAAAAGGACATACAAACTATCCATAGCTTTCACACTTGAATCATACTTCTGCGTCAATATGTCACCATAGGCACTTATGATCACTGTGATATCACTGCTGCAACACTAAATGGCAGTGTGGAACGTGAGAAAATTCATGTTTGCATTCATTCTCATTCACTCTTTCTCATACAGACCTGTACCAGTGGGGGTTTAACAGAACAGAACGTCTGCATTAAAATGGCTTTGCTACATGAAAACAAAAGCTTGTTTGTAGCCTGAGCACATAACTGAGTGGACAAAACTGAGAGATCACCTTCTGATAAAATGTAGCCCAACATCCCACATTACATGTTATGTGTGTCCATGTTGTCATGTACAGAGACACTGTGACACAGAAGTAGAAATCAGCTTTGACCTGGAAACAACAGTTTTACATGAGGTTTATTGAGTCAGTGTGTTTGTACTCTGTGTTATTATGTATCCAAAACATTTTTTTCAGGGAAATGGTTCTTAAATTATTACAATTAAAGCTAGGGTTGGCAATCTCATGAAACTAGCAAGAGTTCGCTGGATTTAAAAAATTATCCAACTGAAAAATGCAGCCCAGTGTTGCCAACTCTTTACCAATGACAGCAGCACCAGCTCCAAAACCTAACGAGAAAGTCACCAAGTCAGATTTCTTTTTTCAAGACTGAAATGATTATTATTATTATTAGTTTTCCTGAAATTATGTATATTTAGTTTCAGTTTTACGACAATATTTTCCGCTGCTTATTTTCGTTTAAGTTTGCTATGATAACCCTGCTTCATAGTCACGCTCCAGAGAAATACTAGAACAAAACAACTGCTAACCTTAAACCTCCCCTGCAGGAAACCAAGGTACAGTAATACATCATGAAAACAATATGTTCTCAATCAAAGAAACTTTCCCCAACACAGCCTACCTAACACACCATTCTTGTCTAAACTATGGGGTGACGTTTTCCTGAAGTAGTGCCAGAGTGAAGTTATCAGTGTAAAAGGTGAGTCAAACAGTCCCAGCTGATGTCCTCGTGTTCAGCAGGCCACGACAAAACGTCCATCAAACAATTCTGGCCCAGTACCTGACCTCAGCTCGCGCGTTCGTCAACACGTGGGATCCTGAGCACATCGCGTTTGTCCAGTCATAGCGGAGCTGCCTTTTGA
>CAKALG010037105.1:0-12228 GCA_916700815.1 Helicolenus hilgendorfi | reverse complement strand
CTGCGAACCCTCGCCGTTCAGCTCCTGGAGCCATTCCCATGGAATCCCAGACATTTCAGGCATTTGTTAAAGCTGGGCCGACAGGCGTTTCTTCACCGCTGTACGCGCTCACACTCACCACAGCCGTTCGATTTACAACAGCTCACTGCTGTTTTACTGCTCGTTTAATCAGACCCGCAGGAAAATGATCCTTTTTATCTACTCTCACAAGTCACACGAGGACTTGATCCAGATATTTTATTAGTTTATTTTGTCCTTTTTCTATTAATTAAGGTTTGCATTATTTGGAAAAGTCATTTTTGCATTGTCATGGCAATCTGTTGTGCCTGCACCTATTTCTTTTTCTTTTGTATGCAATGAGGCAAAACATCGCTATTGTTTAATATCACAACACCTCATAAAATGATGCGTCACAGCCAAGCCTTAATATTTATTTGCTTTGTACTCAAGGCTGCAAATGAATGAAGAAATGAAAAACATCACGTAATGGTTAGGGCTGTCCTAGCCCTAGTGATGGTGCTCTTGGAAATGGTGTTTTGTGAAAAGGAATGGCATCTTAGAGCTTTAAAGGTTGTGAGAGCAAAATAGAAAAATCGATTGTGAAATGTTGAATTACAAAATGGCCATAATTAAGTGCACATCCAACACACAATATTTTCATGTGTGTTATAGCACAACTTGAATAACTTCCACTGGTCGTCTGTTCTGTTAAATAATTTGGATAATTTGATTTTTTTTTTTTATCCTCAAGACTGCTGCTTTTTTTTTTTTTTTTTCCTTCGATTCTGCTGTATTGATTTTGATCCTTTTTTGGAGTTGGAGTTCTCTAATGGGAGCTCTCTCAGTCTGGATCACTTGTCATGTTTACTTCCCAGATTTTCTTTTTATTGCACAGACCGTGTTGTTGGCACTGCTGGAAACATAAAAAAACAGCATGCACTCAAAAGACACAAGCGTCATGAATAAAGACCATTTTTATCGGTGCTGGTGCTGTACTTGCTTGGATTGGATCTCATTTGTACGTCGCTTTGGACAAAAGCGTCTACCAAATGAATTAATGAAAAGATTAAGGATTAAAGATTAAATACTTAACAAAGCCCTAAATACTCTTTAAGGTACATTTTGAACAGGAAAAAAATGTGCGATTGGGTGATTAATTTGCGATTCATCACAATTAAATATTTTAATTGATTGACAGCCCTAGGAAAAATGCTTCACTTGCCCTTTGGATACCTATATATTTTTTAAATCGAAGAAACTCTTTCGAGTGTGACTCTGGTGTTGTGATTATTTTCTTCCCCATAATATGTCGTATATTTTTCTACTGCTTCCTTCTTAGTAAGACGATTAATTGCGTTGGTTTAATTTTTGATTTGGAGAAAGTAAAACCGCGTCGTGGCGTTGCATTAATGACGTAAATGTGACATGATGTCATAACAGGTATTCAAAGTCATCCACAGACTTAGTCATTATTTCAGCCTGACACTGAGCTGGAAGGAAATTGAGATTCAAGGCCGTGGCGTGCGTCATTTGCCTGTAAAGCAGGCAGTGTAATTGACCATCAATGAGTGCACAGTGTTTATCATTTCTATTCCAGTCACGGACAAACTGGATATCCTGCCTTCAGATGACAGCGGCAGCAGGGCGACATTAAAAACAAAAAGTGCTTTTCCATGTTGTTTGTGTGTTTTTGTTCTATTAACGGAGGCCGAGGCTGGTTAATGAAATTGTTTACGTTTCCTGTTGCTGTTCGAGTCGTCTCAACCGAGCCCTGCTGCTGCTGAGTCAGACCAGCTGACAAGTTGTTAGTGCTAGAAAAAATTAGACAAATAAACCCGGGTCATTAGCCATTGCTTTTTAAAAAGTCACGTTCAGGCAATAAGTTCAATCTTTTTCTGTGACATACTTAATTTTCTTTTAATTGGAATGAGATTGAATACAGTTTGTGTCTGAGTCTTAATCTTCCTCATTTGTGTTTTGACGCATTATTGAATATTTAGAATGGCGATTATCGGTCCTGACTGATATCTGTCTTGGTTTTCCTGTGTCAGATGAGACTAAATCAATGAAATGAGTTTAAAAGTACCGCTTGTTCATGTTGTTTCTTCTGATCATAAATCATAAAACGATAAATATAAGCAACATAGCTCAGACTAGATGAATCTCTGCCCCTGCTAATCTGTCTTTCTTGGTTTAAGTGCTGCAACTAGCAGGTGTTTTCATGATCGAACAAAATCTGTCAGTTATGTTTTTCTATTAATAGATCAAATGTAAATGCCCATCACAATGCCCCTCTTAGTCCATTTATTAATTATTAATTGGTAGTTTTGGTTTTTAGGTGACTAAGATTTCTTTAGTCGATTAGTTGTTTTTTAGGCTTTTTTCATGCTGAATGATTTCCAAGAAACTTATGAGCACATCTCTGTTAAACACAAGATTTAAAGTGCTGTTTTTGTGTGATTCTTTGTGGAGAAACTCAGTTTTACAGATCTGGCGATTAAATCAACTAATAAATCAATAGATAAAATTGTATGAGTGTTAGTCAACTAAGAATTTTTTTGATCAAAGACAGCCCAAATTTTTTCAATTAAATAATTCATCGTTCTGTCTATAAAATAACAGAAAATATTAATAAATTCCCATCATCATTTCCTAGAGTCTTGTTTTGTCGGACCAACATTATTGTTATCTTATAATACAAAGAAAAGAAGCAAATACTCACATTTGAGAAGCTAGAACGAGCAGATATTTGGCATTTCTGCATGAAAAAGGACTCAACTAATTAATCAATTATTAAAATAGCTGCTGATTAATTTTCTGTTGATTGATTAATCAACCAAACATTTCCAAACCTGTCTTTACAATGATGTAAAACGAAGAGAAGGAGCAAACCTTCACACTTGAGATGCTGGAAACAGAGTATGTTTGGTGGTTAATAAATTACTTAATTGCATTATCAATCAAAACGTTTTTTATCAGCTAATTGACTAACCGCTCAGCTTTCCTCTCATCATCTACACAATTTGGTTATTTTTACTGCTAAATATTTGATTATAAGTAATTACCCTCAGCTTATATAAACTCAGAAATGTGAGACGTCTACAGTATCTGGATTGACTTCAGTCAGCAAAGCCTGGGGCTGTTTAAGTCATAATAAAGTAATTAATTAGGTGTCTAATTAGGTGTTAATGACTTGCTTTTATAGAGAATTTAACATCGTTTCATGTCGGATGTTCCTGTCCATGCAGGACTCTTTTCAAAGCCAACAACACAAAATGTCCTCAGCTCAATGAATTGATTCATTGTTGATTTTTTTTTTTGTCTCGCCGTCCATCCGTCTGCATTGCCCGCCATCTCATTCCTATTAAAGGTATAGAGGGAGCTGCAGTAGGCAGAGACATGTTTGACTGTATAACATCTGTTCCTCACTAGTAGAGAGGAAACCAGCAGGCAGCTCTGTATTAATGACAGACATTATCAGGGCACGGACCAGTAATCACACTAAGGGAACCATCAGGGATTTTGATTCTGTTATAGAACTAGAAATGTTTTTGTTGACTGATGTTATTTATTATATTCAAATTGGACAAAGGAGCAAAGAAAACAAGGCTCAGATGTCTGACTCATGTATGCATCCATTGCTTTTAGGACATTCTGCATTCTTCTGATACTATACAGTTAAAACTGCTCTAACGGCTGCTGAGACAACACTGTGCACCATCCACAGTGTACTGTTACCATAATATCTACAAACATATACACCTTGAATTAACATCAATTAACAACTTTGATATACCTTCATGGTGCACACATTCACTAATGACTAAAAATAGGTAATAAAATAGGTTTATTTCAAACTTGCCAGGAAATTTGGTTCTAACAACAGAATAAAGTTTAGATTGTTATATTGCAAATTTCATATCTTTGAGAACTTGTGATTAGCATCTAGGAGTAGGAATCAGCAGAGGCTGCACAATACGATATAATACAACGCTTAAGTCATGATACAATCTTATTGTGATTTTAAACATTTTGCGATATGCTGATTATTGTGATAAGATCTATTGCAATTTATTACCTTTTATCAACTGAAAATTATACAGTTTAACAACATCTGTTTTACCTAAGATCCAGTTTTCACTCTGTTCATCTCAGAGTTTTCATTCACATATCTTGAGGTCAGAGGTCAAGAGACCCCTTTGGAAAGGGCCATGTCAGATTTTCCTCACCAAAATTTAGCGTAACTTTGGAGTAGGGGGTGTAAGAAAATATTGATAACCTCTTAAAAATCCGACGGCCCGCTAGCGAACCGGAAGCTATTTTGTCTTTCGGAGGTTGTAGCAGAAAACCTAAGGAATCCATTGGTACCAACCGTATCATACTTGCCTGTCACGAAGAACGTTAAATAATGCTCCAAATCCACGCTACATTTTGACGAGGAAAACCTGGCATGGCGATTTTCAAAGAGGTCCCTTGACCTCTGACCGTAAGATATGTGAATGGGAAGGGGTTCTATGGATAAGTTTCCCCTTTACAGACATTGCCCACTTTATGATAACCACATGCAGTTTTCGGCTAAAAGCCATGCAGTTTTTACATGCAGTAAAATGTGTTATTTTCGCCTGTTCTAAAATTATATATATTGAATATTTCTGCATACTGGGGTCCCTAAACAGTCTTTGAATTGCATATATTGGGTATCACTTTAAAGCTGAGACTCTTGTCGATCCAATGAATCCAATTGTATTCCTGTGTGATGATGTCAGGCCCCGTAGTAGCCATTTCACATAGTGACTTTTTTTTGGTGTTGTGTCCTTATACCATGACGTTTTCCTAAAATTAAATTTAAAAAAATTGCAATATATTGCCTGGCTTACAGTATCGCAATATATTAATTCGTTACCCCTGTATCATGATACGTATCGTATCGCCAGGTTCTTGCCAATACACAGCCCTACTTTGGAGCATTATTCTCGATAAGCTAACATGACATGTTTGGTACCAATGGATTCCTTAGGTTTTCTAGTTTTCAGTATCTTCACTCTAGCTTTAACACTGAGCCCACTACAAACTCCAAAAGACAGAATAGCCGCCAGGTCCGTCGGATTGTTAAGATGTTCATAGTTTGTGTAATAAAAGATTGATACAATATTGCCGCAATAAGCTGTATCGATTTCCCCCCGTATCTTTTACTCATTTCTAACATTTTATAAACTGAAATAATACATTAATCCCAAATTTTAAAATGCATTAGTTACACCCCTCTATGCATTTACTATAGCAGTACATTGGTTAGCTTTTTGTCTCCATCTTTTCTTTTTTTTGCCTTTTCCATTTTTATTGCATGACCTCATCATCCCTAAATATCCAGTCAGCTGTTGTGCTGTACAAGCAGTGAGTGCCAAGCAATCCTTATCACATTTGAAACATGAATCAACCTTCAAAGTAAAGTTTTTGGCAGTTAACTCAGTTCTCGGGTTGCTGCTCTCTTTTTTTCTGTCAGTTTGCTTTTAAGTCGTGGAAAGTGTAGAAACTTTGAAAGATCGCCATTTTCAAAAGCACTTTATTTGTTCTTCTTTAGATTCGTCTCTTCTGTTCCTTCAGCAAAAAACGTCTTTCATAAGAAACTAAATACTACCCTTGTCATGGCCGTGGAATTTTAATTACCATCCAGCGCACCACCACGTTCCTGTTTGGCATTTTCTGGGTTCTAATACGATCTCAGCACAGAGAGCCTGATTACGCTGCTGTTTCATCACTGCCAAAAAAGGAACTTGGAAAAACTCACCACAAAATGATTTTAGAGAGGGTTGCGGTTAATGACAAGTACGGAGGCTCATCGTTTTAGGCAAAAATCCCTGAGTTTAGGGAATGGTAAGTACATTACTAATGGCTTGCTGGTGTGCATTTTGATGTTGGTAGAAACATAGAAATAGATAACTCTTCATTCAGTGTGTGTGTGCGCTGGTTGCAGACAGCAGACAAGGAACCGTTTATGAACCGTATGAGTCATTCCTTGCGAGCAATGTGGATTCTTTCTGCCTTTCGACACCCCACGTTGTTGAAGCTCGCCGTTAGCTGGCAGGCTGCGCAGATATGTTTCTTCAACTCCCATTTCCAAGTTGACGGGGTGTATTATTCTCTGTCAGACAGGGGCCTTGAGTTGTGTTGGTTTGTTGGTTTGTTTCGGGCTTTGGGGATTTAGCATCTCATTGTGTGGCTCTGCCCCCCCCTCATTCAAGTGCTGATGAGATAAAGAGCCAGGCATTTCTGCAGCAGCCTTCATGTGATCCTGCTGCACTTTGCACAAACTGCATGACAAGAGATCAGACAGGTCCTGAACAGTGTGCCACAGTTACCAGAGTAATACGGATAAGGAGCTCAGATACACATTCAGCCTCAAGACTTTAAAAAAAATATATGTAGCCAAGTCGTAAACAGGCCTAAGTCCAACTGCCGACCCAGCACTTGTCTCCCAAAAATCCCATTGATTTATTGTTGTCAGGTGATTTTCCGCTGTCCAAATGGAAGATAAGTAGCGGAGATGCTGACAAGAGCAAACTCAAGCTGAGCATAACTAATTGACACACTGAGAAAAGACCTCTGCTCTTCATGAGCGGCGCTAACTGAGGGGTCTGTAATGATAATAAAGAAACTGGGCTTGTATTTAGAGATTTGCATGTTTTAAGGAAAGAATGACAAGCAGTCTCCTGAGCGTCCTCCTCGCTTTGTGAGATCAAAGATGGCTTGGGGTGGCCCCACTCTCAAAGGTCTTCAGGGTCCCGACCCTGAAAACATTTTTGAGACGCACACAAGAAACAAGTCTATCTCCTTCAGTGTGGTCACTGTTGTTGATATGATGAAAGCCTCTGTGGTGTCTGATAGCGAATAATACCGCTAATTTAGGATCAACTGTCTGCCAGTATTGATTTCAGCTCAGCAGACACACATGGCCAAGTCAGCTGCTGACAGAGTGAGCTGTACAAATCTTTTGGACAGAGATTGGTTTGTTTTGGTGCTTCATGAAAGTGGTTGCCCGCTTGTTCTCTCAGGTGGCACCCAGTGCATGTTTGAAGTCACTGAAATTGACTGACCCACATTAACCCTTGTGTTTTTTTTATGGTGCCTCTGTTAAAAAACATCAGGTAATATTTGCGTTACTGCAAAAGACAAGTATTTTCATCATCTATTATTATTATATACTCAGATTGAAATTATTAAATTAAAATGCCCATCACAAGTTCTGAGAATGTCTCTGATTGTTTTGTCCAACCAGCAGTTCAAACTCCAAACAGATTTAATTTAAACTTCTATAATACAGAGAAAAGTAGAAAACTCCTCACAATGGAGAAGCTGGAACCAGAAAAAAGTTTTTTTTTCATTTATACTTGGAAAAACAACTGAAGTGATTAATTGATTATCAAAATAGCTCAGGTGTTTTGACTAATCGATTAATAGATTTAAGGGCTGTACACATGCCGCCTCTAAGTATGCGTGGAAAACGCCAGCTGTGACGCTTTTTTCTTTCCAATGTGCTTGGGAGGTTGCGCTCCTGTCGTGCCTGCTGTTACTAAGCAACCAAATCCTGCGTGCTGCGATGATGATGATGTTGAATTTGTGGTAATTTAGCAGTAAAAGCCTCACTGACTAAACTAAACTCAATCAAAACAAAGATAAATGCATTTCCAGCATTGTAAATCCCTCACAGTGGCTTTACACTAAATTTCTCTGTGTCAAGTTGGCTAACCTTTCAACCGGATGTTGTGACGTCCTCGCATGGAAAGGGTAAAGCCGGTAAAATAGTTTGTGGTACAGATTATAAAGCTCTGGGTAGCCCTGCACTAAAATGATTAACTTTTCCTCCATATACTCCGTAGACTGATATTTACTGAAGAAAGAAAAGGAGCGCAGCTGTCGCAGCCTGAAAAATAGGCACTTGGGAACGCTCGCGCACCGTGACGGCGTCGCTTTTAAGAAAAAGAGTCAAAATTCTCTGATTCCAGCTTTGGGGAATATTTTCTGGTATCTTTACTCCTCCATGACAGTCAACTGAATATCTTTGAGTTGTGGACAAAACAAGACATTTGAGGACATCTTCTTGGCTTTTGAGAGACACTGATCGACATTTTTCACCGTTTTCTGACATTTTATAGATCAAACAACTAATCGATTAAAGCAGCAGTGGGTAGAATTGGAGCAAATATGATTAAAAAAAAGTTATTTTTATAAAACGGTCACTATAGCCTGACAGTAGTGCATTAGTCAGTGTCCTCCGTTGTCCTGCCGTCTCTGAGCAGCTGTCAATCACTCGTTAACTCCAATAAAACGGTCAAACTAGGCTGCGCTGATCAAATATGAATCAATATTCTGTTACTATAATGCCTATTTGTCACCTCAAATGTTTTCAGAAACATCTTGTACTGTACTGTTTAGCTGTAAAATCAGAAAGTTTGTGACTCAGCATCCAGGTTGAGATCAGTTAAGGAAATACCAAGCAGTTTGTTGCAGCCCTAATTTATTTTATCATTCAGTTTGTAAAAGGCGGCATCAATTTGTCAACTAGATATATCTGGATGAAGTTGTTCCCGGGCCGTTGAAGTCTGTAAAACCTGCTAATGAGTTGTGGACATGATGAGGCATGATGCATCACCCGAGGCACCGAGCTGCTCAGCACAATACTAACATAACATGATTGTCTCAGCACGAGTTTGAACCCATTTACTACTGAATGCACCACGCTTCTCTCAACAAGGACTTCTGTATAAAAAGATTTTCCCGGAGCACTTTGTTCTTTCTTCTGGCAAGATTTATGTGCATGACAAAGAAGAAAATAAATCTGAAGCACTTAATAGGAACGGCTTGTGCTTTAGATTAGCAGAAAAGCAGCCGATTTCATAGTAGTGAGCAGCTCCAGCCTGTTACTCGTGCTGTTTTCTTTGCATACCTCCCATTGCTGCTGCTTTTAATACCGTCGGACTGGCTGGGAGGAAAAAAAGAGAGAGGGACACAAAGGGTTAAACTGTGCGCCTGTCTTCCTTGGAGATGGGAGAGGCCATTTGAATGGCTAGCTTCTACAGCTAGCCAACACATTGGCTAAGGCTGAGGGTGGATCTGCTGCTGGGCCTGTGCTCCGACATGGAGCCGCGCTGCAGGATCGGGAGTCAGTGAACGCACACAGCAAAGCTTTTGTGTATAGTGTGTATGTGTTTGCGTCCATACATTGGAGGAAAAGTTGAAGGGCAGGTTTTGAAATAAACGTTGGAGACAGAAGGAAAAACATAATAATAAGAGGACATTTTTCAGTAATCATCCTCAGTGCTCTTTGTAAATCCCACGGCGGGGCAGATTATTTCGACTAGCAGGCTGACGTAGATAAAAGGTGGTTATATCATTTGTTTTTCTAGCACCATGCCCCCTTTAGCCTCCCCCCTCACACTGCCATTCTCATGTTGCTGCCGCCCCAAACACACGCTCTCCATGAGCTTCAAGAGCTTACCTCCGTGAATGTAAGACAGGGGGTCCATGTTGTATTGTTCGTTTAACGGCTGACCTCGTGACACTAATGAAACCGAGCAGTTTTGGACACAATAGAAAAGGAAGCAAACGAGAGATTAATTGTCTCCTGTAATGGGAAGTACAGCACCCAAATTACACTTCTTGTTTCTGGTTTATGTGTCTGAATATTATTTCAGACCCGTAAAAGACACACATACTCACAACTTTACGGCCTGTGACCCGTAACCTGCCCTTAACCTCGGCGATGATTATCTCCCCTGCTGTCCAACCATCTTAATGTGGCCCTTGTGGATGGCAAGCTAATCTCAGCAGACAGGTCAGTCAGCTGTATTTACCTCTGAGAAGCCTCCGTCCATCCTCACACCTACACTGAGGCCACAACACACGCACACACAAACTCTGATGCACGTACTCACACACACACATGCCGATCCTGAGAGTCTAATGTTATGTAACAGGCTGATTTACAGGCGCACACACACAAATGCAGACGTATGCACAAACAGCCAGCGTTCAGACTTGTCTCTGTCCTTAGTTGATCGCGTTTACGCCCCCAAAAACACCGCTGAACTTCGGTTTGTGTGACTGTGAGGACACTTTATCTTTCTGTCAGTGTTTATATCTTCGGCCTGCCTACAAAGAGCTTGTGTAGGTCATGCCGCTAGAAAGAGGCCTTTGTTTAGCTACTTTAGATGATTTGGGTTTACCGATGCATGGATGTATATCGTGTGTCATTGTAATGATGATGTGAGATTATTTGGATATAGTAAACACAGTGTTGTGCAACAACTGCAGGGCTTCAACTAAGGATTATTGTCATTATCAGTTGATCTTAGTTATTTTTTTCCATTAATGATTTAATCTACAATATAAACATCAGAAAATAATGAAAAAAATGTCCATCACAATTTCCCAGAAGCCAAAATGACAACTTCATCTGCCTTGTTTTGTCCAACCGGCAGTCCAAAACCCAAAGTATTACATTTTCAATGATTCTTTCATAACATGCTTCGCTGTGAAAATTATCCCTCAACTTCTGGGAGAAATGGTCAAATGACATATAGTCATATTAAATAATCGCAAATTCTTTTATCAGTTCAAAATGTACCTTAAAGGAAGATTTGTCATGTATTTAATACTCTTATCAACATGGGAGTGGGCAAATATGCTGCTTTATGCAAATGTGTGTATATATTTATTATTGGAAATCACTTAACAACACAAAACAATGACAAATATTGTCCGGAAACCCTCACAAGTACTAGGGCTGTGTATTCGCAATAATCTGGCCAGTGAGCAGTATCGGACGCATTTCTGATACTGGTATTGGGATTGGAACAACAAAAGGAATAATAAATCAATCAATCAATCAGATATAAAACAGAGAGATGCAGCAAAGATGTCCTTTTTTGCTTGATGAATGATATTTCAATTGGCACAATTCTTGTTTATTATTTTCCTGTCTATTGATTAATCAAATAATTGTTTCAGCACTAATCAACCAGACACTTTGATATGTGATTTGCCATATCTAAACAGATGTTGTGATATATCTACTGTATATCTATCATAGTGGTTCCCAAAGTCACCTTGAGGACGGGCAATGATGCTGCAGGAGTTTTAATTTAAATAACACAACACAAAAAAGGAAGTGACATACAGGGCCCTGAGGATCCAGAACAACCTGCCGGAGGAAATAAGGCTGTCCGAGTCAGTGTCTTCTTTTAAAGCAGGGAAGAATTGGAGCAAATATGATTTAAAAAAGTTATTTTTATAAAACGGAGACAGGTAATCTGGAAAAAAACATGTTCCTCTGTGTCCTCCGGTGCTCCTAATGGCATCTGCAAGATTTCACAGACCGGAGGAAAACAACCAATCAGAGCCGAGCTGGAGCCTGACGTCTCTGAGCAGCTGTCAATCACTCGTGAACTCCGATCAAATGGTCAAACTAGGCAACGCTGATCAAATATGAATCAATATTCTGTTACTGTAATGCCTATTTCTTGCCTCAAATGTTTTCAGAAACATCTTATAGTGTACTGTTTAGCTGCACTTTGTTCTTTGTTTTGATAAGTGCTCTATTAATAAAGTGTATTATTATAGTTGCATTAAGTACATTTTGTGTTAGTGTAGTCAATTATGAAATGTGCTTGAAAGCCTCAAAAAGAACCAAAAAAGAAACCAATGAAAGACATCTTGCACGCGTCTCATTCAAATGGCATTTTTTTCCCTCTCTGTCTCACTTTCACCGAGCCTTCTTCTGGATATGTGTCCCGTCTATTTTCAACTAGTGCTGGATGGATCCCTGCTGTTTGTATTCAAACTGCTTGTTGGCCAATGACAGATGGCCGTCTGGGCTGCTGGCTAGTGCAGCGAGGAGGGATTTCACTCCCGCTGATTTCTATGGAGATATAAAGATATATTGTCATTGGAGATTAAACCTGTGTCACTATGTAGGTGTTTGAATGCTTATAAGCTTCTGTTTCATGTGTCTCTCTTCCTGCATTCAGTCCTTAATACTTGTACATTTAAATTGATCAAGTAACCTTTTCTATGACTTGTCTGACCGTTGCTTCACTAACTTTGTTTTCCTCTCTCACCTGCAGTGTGTCCTGTTCAGTGTAAACATCGAGCCTGCACCAAGGACAACCAGTGCTGCCACGACCAGTGCCTGGGCGGCTGTATGAAGCCCCACTCAGCCGATCACTGCGT
>CAKALG010037099.1:0-17772 GCA_916700815.1 Helicolenus hilgendorfi | reverse complement strand
AAAAACACTGCTTCCGGTGCCAGCCAGTGCGTCCGTGGTTCGAACGTGACACACCAGCCAACACAACCCAGAAAGGCCAGTGCAACGACAGACCATACTCACAGTGGGAAAGGAGTCGATTGCCTATTTTTAGTAGGTTTTCCCGGGTTTAAAAAAACCTGCCTATACACACTAATTTTGGTGGCAAAAGGGTATAATAGTCAAGACAGCAACTGCTGTTAATTAATGATAATTTTAATCATGGTTGGTCTGGAGACTTGATTTACGCTGACATTATAAAGAAGCTGAGTGCTGACATAAACTAACAATGTGAATAAATAACAGCCCTTCTCAACCTGCTGTAGCTCTTTACTCAGACCTTCTTGCATCATTTGGCCTCTTTAAAAATGAAAGGCTAATTTGGGTGAATGGCCCAGGCAATACTTGGTACATCCCTATAAATCTTGATAACAAAGTCCGTCACAGAAAAGCAATATATGAGCATTGATTTCTGAAGGACCAGTAGTGATTTCATACCAGGGACCCTTCAGCTTCCACACACACACACACACACAAACGCACAACCATGAACGTATGCATCATAAAGGATACTGGCCAGCGTGTTGACCCTGCTCTGTATGGATTTCAGCAAGCCCCGTTGGGAGGTCATGTTCTCCTTGGTCGCCATGGCAATACTACAGAGACGAGAGAGAGAAATGAGTTGAGAAGCGACAATATGCTACAATATGTGGTTGCGGTCATTAGTACTGTAAGTGAGTCCACATACGATTAGAAATTCAATTCCACCAGGGGATGTTTTTTTTTGGAGCAATGAGCATCCGGTTGAGAGGACAAGAGGTGGTTTAGAGCTACAGTCTGCCGAGGAGGACAACAGAACTACTTGAAATTAGGGCTGACCCGAATGCTTCGAAGCTTCAACAATTGCCGTGGTAATCACCCTCAGAATCAGTATCCGAATGCTTCGTTTTTTTGTTTTGTTTAAGTAATAATAAAGTATAAATCCCAAAATAGTCCTACTTAAAACATGTAATGTGGAAATAAAGTGAAGTTGTCCTGTCACCTAAATTCAGTCCCTACAAACTGCACCATATCTAGAAGCAAAATAGGTTTCAAGATTTTGGTGCAGAAAAACATGTGTGATCCCAGAAAAGTCAGTTTCTAAACAATTATTTAAAAGACATTATGTAAATCTACATAATGTCTTTTAAAGCAAAAATAGGAAATGGAGAGAAAAACATCTCCTGAATTTGTTTTTTTAACTTCAACTTTGTTATGTTTAACAACTGTTAATAGTTGCATCTCACGCCAGCAAGTCCAGAACTGTCAATCAAATAAATCCAGATTAAGTATTCAATCAGATATTTAGCCTGCCGAAAAGCTAAATGTGTTGTAACCTATTTTATATAAAAATCCATGCACGCTTAACAGTATAGGATATGAAACTACATGGGACTGTGAAACAGTTTGCAAATTTTTATATCCTCCTTGAGCAATAAATAATATTTAAAGACTATACGACTGTAGGCAGGTCCATGCTACAAGGAAGGGAGTCATCCTGGGGTGAAACATGAGTCGTCCTATCAGGTTCTCCTTCAGCTTTACAGTATGTGTGTGTGAGACGCCTTGGCTTGGAGAAGGAAGGTATAGAATTGCTGTGATATTGTAGCTCTCTTGCTCTCCAAACTTGGGCCTCAGCAACTTTCAGTGCAGGAAAAGTGCAGCTGGGCAGTTGGCAGGAAAGTTTCAGGCTCTGTGTTTGCCCTCTGTGGCATCTGTTACACACAATAATCAATGGCTGCTCTGCTACTGAGCCCACGTTTCAGCCCTTCACTGTGGGAGAATTTGAGTAAAAGGACCCAGCACCCCATAACCACCCACCAAAGAAAAATACAGACTTCAGTATGGTGTAAATATGCTCAAGAAAACATGTGCATTATGTAACTCTTGAAGAGCAGGGTGACAACCAGTGAGCAGAGCACTGGCCACAGGGGACAAACGGCTCCTGTCCCAGAGTGACAGAGCCCCGAAGGAGGCAGGTCAAAACAAAGTAAATGAAATCGCTGCGTTGTTTACTCTCGACTGGCAGCGCTGATGAGCAGCAGGGAGGGGGTGGGGGGTTCATGGCATCTCCTGACAGTCCGCAGTCTTGGCCTGGAGCAGTGTTTTGGGGATCATGTTCTCCTCAGTCAGGAAGAAGCAATGCTGAAACTCTGCTGACTCCAGCAGCCTCGACAAACCTTTATCTCAATGTTAACCAGCTCATGAGAATCAGAGCTGGAGGATAAAGATTCCCTTCACACACACACTGTATGTGACCAGTCAGTGATATGGAGGAGTGGTCTCAAGTTGTCGATTAACCTGTCAAGTTAAAGTCAATTTTATTCATATAACCCCAAATCATAAAATCAATAATCTGCCTCTAAGGAGGGCTTTACAATCTGTGCAACATACGACACCCTCTATATTGAGACAAAGACACATTCACAAGTAAAACTCCACAGAAAATAACCTCTAACACGGGGAAAACACTTTTCTTTAGTTACTCTGTATAAAAGCACACCTCAGCATTTGTTTTCAAGGTTGTTTTTTGTTATGATATGCACCACAGGGAAATGGAAATTAGGGTCCGAGTTTGTCAAAGAGGTCACCACCGGTGTTGGAAATTAACTTTTTTGTCCAGCTGCCACTGTGGCATTGGATTCAAAAATCTACCAGCCACTCAATAGATTACCATTGGGTTTTTTTGGGCTGGTAAGTAGCCTAAAGCAAATTGTCAGCATTTGGCTGGTGGCTGGGGCTAATTTCCAACCCTGGTTACCACAGCAATAGACACCCCACAGACATTAAAGGTAACTTGAACAAACAGGAAAGGAAGCAAGTCCAAAGAAAACTGGTATACCATTCAAAATGCAGATACAGTAGATAGATGTATGGATTAGACTATTTTTAATTATCATTTAGCTATGATTTTAGATGAGACCTAATCTATAGTCTAATGTAAATCCTAATTTGGAAATGAACAAAACAGTATAAATAAATCTGGCATGTTTAATTCTACAACTTTAATGCTCTATATCTTATTCCCTTGAGTTTATTACATTCATTTCAGAGTGCGATAAGATCAGCTGTGCAGAAATATCAACATTACCCCATCAATCTTTGGAGGATTTAGCCCTATTCGCACAGGACTAGTATTACCTGGGGACCTCTAGTGATTTGCAATAATTGCAGAGGTCATCTGTGATCTTAATCCTGTGCAAATTTGCCGTGTCCGTAACTTGCCAAGTAAAAATTCCACCATAAATTACCTACCGTATTTCGCAAAAAACTGAGGTCATGTGATTACATTAGTCCCGTGCGAATCAGCATCTCTGGGGGTTTTTTTGCAAGTTTTTCTGTTTTCTACCTTTTTTCTATGACGGCTGTGTTGGTAATTATAAATGAAAGTTTTGGCAGCATTTTGTGTACAAATTCAGGAGGCTCATCTCGCTACACAGCATGGAGATCCATTCACACGAGCACCGGAGCAGGAGGTCTTTGTGAATATTATATAAACCTACATAGGCCTATATAATATAATATAATAACATTCATTATATCAAATATAAATATTATACAGTTAAAAAAGGTTTAATATAACTAGATTTTACGCAGAGCCTTGACATCATATCCGGGGATAATGTCAGTAAATTCGAGAAAAATACAGACTGTATTTATCCCGTGCGCCGCAGGAAACACAGACATGGTCCCCTGGTAATACTAGTCTTGTGTGATTAGGGTTTCAGGATGAAGCCATGCAATGACATGGTTTTAAAAAAATATGTGGGCTCAGCGAGGGCTGTAGAAAATAACGCTAGCGTTGGGGAAAATGAGCAATTACAGGAAGGAAACAAAACGAGAAATATCAAACATCATCCATCATTTCAAAGACGAAATCCACCAATCAGGCCGCTGTCTAAGCCAATCTCTGGGTAAGCAGAGTTTATGAGATGCAAGGACTGGAAACGGAAAAGGCAATGGGTGGGAGACGGCCAAGGGAGGAAGATGAGAGAAAACGGTCAGGAAGGAGGGAGGGTAAATCCTAAGCAACACATTTTTCATTTGTGCAGATCTGCAGGGAGGGAAAGGAGCCGGGACTAGTGAGAGATGGATGGTAACTATAAATCGGTGAAGTGGGAGGACTTATTCTGGGCACGTGACAGACCCATTCATTCCATGCACATACAATATTACGTGACCAGCAGTTTCTGCACTTCCAGGCTTCGATGTGCATGAAACTCCCCCAGTTGAAACGTCAGTACGTACGAACAATGAGCAACGGCATTGAAACGATAATTGATAATAAAAAAAAATGTAAATAAAAAAATCGAGGTCCAAAAAAATTTACATAAAAACTCTGGGGAAGAAGTCAGCTCCTAAGAAGCACCTAACTAGGGATGTCACGATACCAGAAAGTTAGTAGTCGATACCAATACCAGTGAAATTCCACGATTCTCAATACCAATTTATTACGGTAAAAAACAAAAGTAAAAAAATAAATCCAATGTACTTCAACATCCACCCCTTTGTTACCATTTGCATACTGTTTTTTGTTAGGAAGTTAAACGTGTCATAACTCTCTCTCTCTATTATCTATTTTATATTGCTGTGAAAACATCTCCTTCAAACAACTGGATTTATTAAGTTTCTCGCCAAAAACTACATTTTGCAAAATAACATTTGAACACATCATGATAATGTTAGAATCTACCTTCGCCCTATGCAAATTTTTACTGAATAGATCCTGAACGCATATATAACATATCAATAACAATACATATCATAATCATAATACAATGGCACCTCCCGTTAACGTTAGCTGTTAGCTCCGTGCAGGACTGTGTTGCTTATCGGCTGCTAACAGCTAACGTTAACTAGCTCTCGTCCTGCCGATTTCAACACGGATTTGTTGTTCAATATGTAGCTTCATCAGAGAAAAAAAGGGTGCTTCTCCTGTGCACGTTGATAGTGACGTTACTGTGTCCCAAACACATTTTCTATCCTTCGGGACACTATTAGTCTCGAAAATGAGTACCGTCATGTTTTAAGAATCGCGGCATCTACTTGGTACCAAAGTATCGGTTCTCGTGACATTCCTACACTACAGTAAGAAACGTCTAGTAATGGAGCAAAAAAAAAAATCAGGTTTCTTCACTGTTAATGTCAGGCTGAATTTAAAGGTTGGATATTGTTTGATATCCAACTTTTTTATTTTATTTACCTTATATTGCAGTTCTATAATGGGCTTAAGAAGACAAATTAATGTTTTTGTTAAATGTATTAATTTCCTCTCTTAGGGTTAACATTTCTGCCATATAGTGGCTACTGAAGGAGGAGGCACAACAAACAAAGGTCGTTTTTCTACAAGCTCAACGGGACCTGTGAGGCTGGACGTATCCAGGTCATGTTAAGGTCCACGTTTGCACACATGCTGAGGGGTTTTAAGACAATGGAGAAGGAAGGTGGGAGCTGTCACATACTGTATGTAAATATATGTCTTCTCATATGTGGAGGAGAGTAAGCTGGTCTTACCTTATTGTGTCATCCATCAGTCGGTCCGAACTATAAACAAAGAACAGGAGGGGGGAGCGGAGAAGAAAAGATAAAGACACTAATTAGTTATTGACATGAGGCAGTGTACCAAAACATGGAATGGTTATAAACAAATGAAGGAGGGGAAGTTGTCAGTATCAGTTTGAGATTGACAGCGATCAATACTGAATTCTGTTCACGTTACTTGTTGACAATGAGCTGGACAATGAAAATGATTTAATCTAACATTGTTTGGGAATGGATTTCTTTTTCTTCTCTCTCTGTATTAATCTGATCAACTCCCACATAGTGACTGACCGAATAGTCTGGCAGAACACAGCGTAACCTAATTACAATCTTCCCACCAACGTCTCTGTGTACTACTTGTTTCTTCGTTGTTTTGTGGTAACTGACACAAACAGAAAGTCTTATTTGTTCAAATGTTGTGTGGACAATTTAAAAAGCAGCACCAGATGTTGAAAAGGCTTTTTGGACACAGCCTTTTGGTTACAACCTCCTTTTAGCTTTGATCAGAACGACTCATGCAAGTCAATGAGGAATGTATGTATGCCGTTTGTCACACAAAAACACTCAACACAGATATATTTACTCCCCCAAACTGTAGTGAATTCAGGAATAAGTACAATTGAAATTTAAATGCCAAATAAAACTGCTAAAAAACAACTGTGAGCCATTGCTAATTTCTGTTTAATCTTTGCACAAAATAGCTTGACTGTTTAGTAATTTATTTAGTTCATCTTCTCATGGAGGATTCCCACAACGTCAGAAAGTCTGGACTAAGTAGACCCACGGAGGATTACACCTCAGAGATCCTGAAGCTTCTGCACAGTTACATCAGAGAGGGAGTGTCAGAGGCTTTTGTCCTACAGAGAATATCGGAAAGCACACGCACACACAGCTCTTATGTTGTAACACCAGTTTCGTGTCTCAGGTTGCTCATAAACAACGATGCTCTTAGCGGTTTATTCCCTAATTGGAATCAATTTGGATAATGTTTCAGAGAACTAAAGTAAACCAAACAAACACAACTGAAAGGATTGAATGTCATAGTTCAGCATCCATTCAGCAACTCCACATCCTCATTGTCCAGCTCCATATGTGGTTTCTGTTAAGCTCTTAGCATCCTTATGTATCCAACCCATAGACTGTATAAAGTGGACGTAGTCACCGTGACATCACCCATTGATTTGTGGTTTTGAAGCATGGCATTTTGGCAGTCACCATTTTGTTTTTTTGGAACCAGAAGTGACACGAACGCTGAGTAAGACATTTTTAGTCGACCAAAATGTTTCAATTAACTTTCATGAACTGAAAACACACTGTGAAAGGGTTAAAGTTATAAGACGAAAACACGGACAACTACCAGACCGGACAACGCCGTGGTAGCGACCTGTAAATCACAAGGTAGCCACGCCCTAAAGCATACCCTGCTTTATGGCCTATTTGACTCTAAATGGGACCATAATTTACTAAATGAACATCATGCTGTATTGAAAAAGACTTGAAACTAGCGATTGAGACCATAAACTCATGTTTACAATGTTTACTGAGGTAATAAATCAAGTGAGAAGTAGAGTAATTTTCTCATCACATCCAGAGGAGTCGCCCCCTGCTGGCTATTGGAAAGAATGCAACTTTAAGGCACTTCCATATTAGCTTCACTTTTGAGACCCGGAGGTCGCCCACTGATCAAAGTTACAGGAAAAGTGGGAAGGTCTCTCAAAGATTCCTACCTTGCCTTAATCCACACTTAGCAACAAACCACAACCATCTCCAATCTTTACCTAAATCTTCTCTTTCTACCTTAACTTCACCATCTCAAGGCTTGTTATGATTAATCTTGTGCCTCAACCCAATTCATTGGTCATTAATTTGGTCTGATGCTC
Source organism: Helicolenus hilgendorfi (assembly GCA_916700815.1). Taxonomy (NCBI): domain Eukaryota; kingdom Metazoa; phylum Chordata; class Actinopteri; order Perciformes; family Sebastidae; genus Helicolenus; species Helicolenus hilgendorfi. The sequence goes on along the minus strand of CAKALG010037099.1, from coordinate 10,294 downwards.
AATCACAGTGCTTGTGCTCATAAACACGATCCATAATTTCTGATGTTTACCATTCTATCACTCCATATGGGAATTATTTGATCAGCATGCACATTACCAGGACCCTGAAACTGAAGCAGCAAAATGGAATTCAGTCATCATTAATTTTATCATTTACACCGCTTTTCCTACTGTGACATATCAAAATGTCTTCAGTGAAAAAGATCCTCTATCTTAAATGTTGAATGTTAGGCTCCGAGTTGATCCCAAACCTGTACGTCTCTTCTAAGTGTAGCAATGTTTATGTATTCTGAACAACTTCTTTTTACTTTGGCCTTGAGAGACGTACCGCTTTTTAATCACATAATTTAATTTGAAAGTTGAATTAATTTTATCACGTGGCAAACTTCCAGAGAAAAGATGGATGAGCTTGTAGATGTCCTTACAGCTGTTTTCCTTAACACCTGAGGGGAAAACATGCCATGTGGCTCTACATGTGCACATGCATTGTTGGCAAGTATGTGTGCTGAGCTAACAGTTTTTTTTCCATCTCACAGATGCTGGGCAGTCCTCAAAGGAGTTTCAAAGATCCAGTTCATCAAAAATTATGAATTCAAAGAAGACCTCATAATCTCAAAAGAAAAGCAAGTTCGTTATTACAGAAGGAGCACTGCAAAGCTCATTCAGGAAGACCAAAAATGATAGCATCATAACTACAAAACCAATACCATCAAGGGGTTCGAACTAAATTTGATTGTGGGCCACACAAGGGACCTGGACAAGGTCACTTATGTCAAGTATTGACCAACTGATCTTGCATAGGATAGACTATTTCCTGGGTTATATATTAGTGTAATCATTTTGAGACTGGCCCTGCTAATGCCCTGTAACGTTAGGGTCCTTCTCTGTGCTGGTGAGCCAAACTGGACTGACCACAACCAGTAAATGTTTAATTCTTGGGTTTAATGCTGTAATCCCAAGTGTGTCACCAATGAGACAGGAGCAAGGGTCACCACACGGCATGGGCTGGACCGCCTTCTGTTCTTGGATCACAGCTCCGCACACTAGCTACAAACTGCTATTTGGCAGTAGTTTGTAATGTATCTTGGAAACATTTGCCCAAAAAAAAAGAATTTGGTGAAGCTGGCACATAATTCAGAATGAAGGCTGGCAGGCACGTTTGGCACAAATGGATTGTGGGAGGAGGTGGGTGCAGCAAAGAATACTGAAAGTACGGGTAGTTGTGATGCAAAGCACAGTGGAGTCTGTAAAAAAAAACATAAAACAGGCCAGCAACAACTTCTATTCTTCAGTGTTAAAACAACTGACTACCATTATGCTTATTTGATTATTAGATGCATGAGATCTAGCAGTACCCTAACGAAGGCTGTATGTCTAAATAGAAAAAAATGACAACTTAAGTGGAATGTGGTTAGGCGAAGGCCAGACAGCCACATGACACCGGTTTTAACTGATGGAAGAAAAAACATCATGGAGGACAAACGACTGACAGATCAAACTAAACCTTTAACTGTCTGTCTGCCAATAGTGTTCACCTCGTAAATCATGAGCTGAAGAGCAAAAGAGAGGGCGGCTGTGAGCTGAGGTGAGCCTTGATTTATGGAGCTTTTATATGCAGAGATGAGATGAGGCAAAAGATTTATGCTTTGTTCCCTCCATCATCAAGCTGTAGCTGTAGTGGGGAGGTTGATTGTGCTATCACGTTCGTGTATATGTGGCCTTCTGTGGTTTCAGCGTTGAGTGGGCTCCTTCCGTTTTCCCTGGTCAGTGACGTTTTGCTGCAGTCATTATATCGCTCATTAGCTCCAAGCTAATTGCCTTTCCCAGTATGATGCATCAACCCAGCCTCACCCACATGCTTCCTTGCCCTCTCTTGCCACTTACACAGAAACATACAGACTGCTTACTGCTCCCTTGAATGCATGCGTTTTTCATTTGCATTCAGAACTATAACAACCAGCGGTAAAAAAAAAAAAAAATGATGCCTGCATTGGCAGTGTTATGCAGTTATCATTGAAAGCTTAAACGAGATAACAATAGGTAATCAAAATGATAACAGTTTTCTGTTGAATCATCAACTATTTGACTATTCAAGTGGTATTCTGAAAGGAAATGCTTTGCAGCAGCCTTCTTCTGAGAGTAATGCTCTGTCAGGGTTGGCTTTTAGAGCACCGTGAGGCGACCAATACAATCCACCAGGTAAACTGAAACATTAATTACTTTGCCTCGGAAACAATCTAGCAAATCTTGGCAACAGTTGCCGAAAGCAAACTGCATCAGCAAAGAGGAAGAGTGGTCACAAATCAAAGCTCGGAGCTACACACTCAGCACACCGTACACATTGTGAGAATCACTGAGATGATCTTTACAGTAAAGTCATTCACCAACCGTGGCCAATTAATATAGGACTCTGGTAAACACTGGGAATCTTTAACAACTAGGGAACTGGGATATTTTTGTTGTACGATATATATAGTCCTAGATATAATTGAAATAAACAATATTATTGTCATTTTAAGACCATTGTATGGCACTGATAAAATGATAATATAAGTGCAACGAACTTTTAATCCTTAAGAATATTCAGACAAAGGAATGTGAACAAAAATATTAAAATATCCTAAATAAATAAACAAATAAAATAAAACCACATAATAAAAACAATAAATAAAATGGACTCTCAGGCTCTGTTAACAAAATATGCAATGCCTGTGCAATGCCCAAGTCTTATAATGGTAGTCGTGAAAACCGTTGTTTATTCTGGCATCATGTTGGTGACATTCTTATGCAAACAAACACGCATGAAACGGGCAATATCGAGGTCAGCAAAAATGCCAGATGTCATGTGCATATATCGTACAATAAGTCGATAACATTATTTTCGTGACAGATCATTTTTGTGTGCCAGCTTTGATTCCAGCTTTTTTTCAAGCAGCTTATCTCGATAACCAGCTAGAAGCAAAGCACAGAAATTAATTGATCCACGAAGCTCCAGATACTTTCATATATTTGTTGGGTAAACCTCTGAACTGATTTCGATCTGGAGCTAGAGAGAGCAGGGTGGAACTTTATCCTGAATCCTCAGAGCTTTCCTCCACTGATGACATTAGCATATCAGGGAACTGGCGGCGGCTCAGATCAAACCTCTTAAGACGGGCAACAGGTGAGGCTGACTAAAAGCAAAGGTCTGAAACTTGGGGACCAGAAGAGACAGAGAAAGACAGAAAAAGAGAGAGAATGAGAACAAAAAAGAGAGCAGGTGGCCACTGTGGTAGTTAAATAGTTTGTTTAAAATGCTGGGGAAAACTGTTGGATGGTGGGGCACCACCGGCAACCACAAACATACCTATACTTTTTGATTTTTGTTAAAAGGGTAACTTTGGTATTTTTCAGCCTGGACCCTATTTCCCATCTTTTTTTGTCTAAGTGACTAATGGGGACAACAATCTCTGAAATTGGTCCAGCCTTGAGGGAGTACACTGCAGACAGCAGCCGCTAAATGGGCTGAAATCTAATTGCTTGGGGCAATTCCTCAACGTCAATGTACGTCCACTAAAAGTGCTTGTTTTTGCCACTGACAGGCTCAGATTGATGTTTTAAGTGTCTGACAACATTACGGAAATGACCCGACAGAGAATTAAAATGTTTTTCTAACCTTTCGTTTTCTGTATGTTGTTGTGTCATGTGACATTTTGCCAGAAGACAACGGTGGAAACGAAAGTGAGAGTGGAGAGAGGGTGTGCCGGAGTTTGTTGTGTTGGACTACAGAAAACGTAGCTTAGTGTTACCTAAAAGATTTTCAATGCCATCGCTGAATATTTAGATGATTTCGACAATGTGACGCGACGCAAGATTTCAGAACAAGTCTTCTCCTTGAGCAAGACTTGGTTATACACAACAACAAACGGACCGGTCAAACGAAAGTCAAGAAGAACATTTTATTTCTCTGTAGGGTCCTTTCAATAATGTTGTCAGTGGCAAAAACAAGTAGTTTCAGTGAACATAACGTTACATTGACGGTGAGGAGTTGCCCCGAGCAATTACATTACAGCTTGTTTAGTGGGTGCAGTGACAGTCTGCAGCGTTCTCCCTCAATACTGGACCAATTTCAAAAATATTTGTCCCTATTGGTCACCTAGACATAAAAAACATGGGAAAATAGGGTTGAAAAATACAGAAGTTGTCCTTTAATTGTGTCTTTTTCCATCGCTTCACAATGCACCACGCACAATATAGTTTCATAACACTGTTTTCATAACACTGTTTTAACAATATATGACATCATGTTACAGACCTTGCAGAAAGTGAGGCAGATTGAAGAGGTGGTGGTTGGTTGGTTATATTGGCCATCAGGGCTCAGGAAGTAATAGTCCAAATTATTTTCCCCATAAATATCTTCTGTTGCTGGCTGTTTGAGCATTTCAATCATTTGGATGGGCGATAAACTGTCCTGGTTTAATCATAGTGACTGAGAAAGTTCCAGTTTATTGAGGGGAAAAAAAAAACATCAAAAAGGTGCAAGACCGTAAACATCACAACTTTAGGAGATGAGTCAACTAAGACGCCTGGGAACTGTAGTTATAAAAATTCACCTCCACCAAATTTTTGTTGTTCATTCTGGCTTTTAGCGCTCACTGGAGATAAATATTGTATTTTCAATAAATCTTTTTTTTATTTTTTTATTTTTTTATTTAGAATGTAATTTGGATCAGCCAACTATGGTGTTCTTCATGGTAATTAAGAAGTATTCAAAAGATGCTAGACTGTAAATACCTGCAGTATTTAGTGCCCTGATTTGATATACCTTACTTTTGGAAAACATGCACACAGAAGAGAAACATGTATGAAGATGGCTATAAGATAAAACATAAATTCTCCAAAAGATTGACTTGAAACTATCATTTCCAATGATGTGTTCAATTTGTACACACCTAATGGTTTTAGGACTTTTAGATGCTGCACAGTTGCTTAGAAAGTCATTGGAAACTAGACCTGCAAGCAAGTAGCAGGGTCCAAGCACCCTCAAAGCAAACGCCCTCGATCAAAATTCAACCAAATGTGTCAATGTAAGGAGTAAATTTGCGTCGCTTCCCACCAGTTTTGACACCATGCTGGGTAAAAAAAAAATCCTCTGTTTGACAGGAAGTCCTTCAGAGTGACCACTATACCATTAGAGCATTTCCTCCATGAAATGGGCCTGCCCCTCCCTCCTTCTAGTTTATTCATGAACACTGACCTTTATGGCAGAGAGAAATGGAAAATCAGATCTACAAGGATGGACAATAAGACAGAGATAAGGCAAACTCACGGACAACAGGAATATCAACAGCACTTATAGCTCTAATAACTAAACAGCATCAAGTTTAAGTTATCCAACACAATTACAAACGTGTTCAAATATTAAAAGTGCTTTCTAGCAAAATCAATGTTCTGTCCTTTGATTTGGCAGCACCGGGGCACACCACAGATCCTACCAGCTGATATACCACAGGCTGCTGCTAACACCAGTATTATCACATTGTTGTTTATGTGGTTGCCATGGTTACACAGCGAGCTGCAGCGACAAGTTGAAAAAGTTGAACCATTGTAAAACTCGTAAACTGAATGGAGCGCCAAATAGGGCTGTGCAATTAATCGAATTTCAATTACGATTTTAGCGATTATTGGCATCGTAGCTTCAGAGAGAGAGAGACGTCACTTACGGTTCGGGTGCGTAGTCTTTATAATTACATATTTTCACAGACTTATACTTCTACAGTTTTACAATAAACTGAGACTTTATTGACTTGCAAAATTATCTTTTAAATTGACAAACATCATATGTGTGATTAATGGCGCAATTCAAACGGGGTAAAAAAAATATTGGTCTCTTGTCGTTGACTACAGTTCATATTTTTTTCTGAAATAAGGTCCCGTGGGGGTCCACTGGAAGGGGCGTGACTAAGGCTCTCTATACAAGGTTACTACCAGCAAAAACTAAAGAGGACGTTATCTGAAAAATTAATCTGGGCATGTCCGTCTTATTAGATTCAGGCTGGCAAGCACTCCTCCCACCGAATTTGTACATTAACTGGAAGGGACTTGTTTTCTTTGGGAAGTGATTAGTCTTAGCTGATCAGTTTGGCAATGCTGGTACCAACACTTGCCAATATATTATAGACTCACACACACACACACACACTATACAATACCTCCTATGCCATTTGTGCAAATTTATATTGATCACACATTACATCATCTACCCTGAAACCATTAAAGAGACAGAACACTTGAATCCTCATGTTGCCTCAGGTAAAAAGCCAAGGGCACAACACACTTTGATCACAAGCTGAGCTGCAAAATGACTACACAGACACTTCACACTGTGAATATTAAATTAGTAGATACAAACAGATGACCTAAGTTCATTATTGATAAAACTGTCTTTTATGAAAAGAGAGCATCACAGACGAGTATCTATGCTCTGCCTTCAGCGAGACTTCAGACCACTTCACTGGCCACTAACACATTTTAGTCCTTTTCTCTTATGGCCCTCTTTCCTGTTTTATGGCTCTAATAGGATCAATCAAGCGTAACTTGATCCTCATCTCCATTTTCCTCCTTCCTCTCCCATCTTTGTCAATGGTCTGGGGAAGCCCTATAATATGGGTTGTGGTTTTAATAAGATAATTTCATTATTGATATCCTGATCAATTGTGCTGGATTGGCATGAGGGCTTGAGTGCTGGGAATGCCGGTAGGAGGTTTAACACAATGCGTCACCGGCCAATCCTGTTCTCATTTCATGTCGCTAAGATTATTTCATCATCAGTATTCAGTTTGTCTATGTGGAGCCCAGTATGAATATATGAGGAAGGAGAAGAGGGTCTTATCTTCCTTTCTTCTATCAAGCCCGAATACAAGGTACACAGCAGATACAAGTATGGCTGATTATTCAGGGCCACTCCCTCAGTGACAGGACAGGAACAATGACTCTCTCTCTGCTTCACTACATGAATCCATTAAGCCGTTCACTTCTTTCCTAGTAGTGTCATAGTCAGTATCACAATGCAACTTGTCACAATGTTGGAGAGTCTATGTGGCTCTTGAAAACCCCTGTGGAGCTACACTGACATAATGCTACTGCAATTAAACTTCATAAATAAATTCACTTATGGAATCTAGAAGAGGTCGCATCCTGCAGCTACATCCCTCTCTTGGAAACCTCTTTCCTCTGAGTCCTAAACTCAGGGTATCGGTCAGTACCGAGAACCGTAGGCCACCAGTTGCATCGCCTCACGTCGCCTTAGTCTTGGCCAAAAAATTGCACTCGAACACACCGCAAAGACTACAGCCGATAGCCAATTAGATTGAACATGCTGAATCTGCCGTAAAAACTCAGACACGGGCAGACTAGGCTGATGGACACTCACCGACGGCCTCAAACTGTCCGACGGCCAAACATCGGCTTGGTGTGTCAGGGACTTACGGCAACATCAGGCTCGACTTAAACATCGCTTTCTTAACTTTGTAAAACAAAATGTAACATATAAATAAATAAATACAAATTAAGTGAATTGTTGTTATTAAAATAATAAAAATCGTACACCAACAACTTGGCAAATAAATCTTCAAAATTAACAGGAATTACAATTCAGGTGTAAACTGTTTTAAAGCATCAACAAATTGATCAAAACTCAAACAGGAATTATAATTCCAGTATATAATGTATATCGCATATAACATAGAATTGAATTTAATAGATCAACCCCATCACTGACATCCAATCCTGCTATTTGAATCAGTATCGGCCCGATATCCCATCCGGTATCGGTGCATCCCTATTATCTTATTACTTCATTGTATTTGAAAGGTGTTCGTGTTGTTGAGTTCACCCCCTGTATATGAGTCACTCTACAAACCCCATTTTCATTTCATAAATTGAGAAATAAACATTCGCCACAGAGAGAATCAATCAGACTGATTTGTGTTTGCTATGTTCAAATTATCAGATGGGATCTTCAAGCCTGGGTGATGTTAAACACTCTGTTTTATTTGTGTTTTTAAGTGTGTGTGTTTGTGTTTGTGTGTGTCCTGCTGACATTCAATTTTACTTTCCACACAAGGAGGGTGCCTCTCACACTCACAGGTACACACACACACACACACACACATTTCACAAACTTTGCTACCTCATGCAGTTCTGCAGTGCTGGAGAGTCAGCCAAATGATAGTAGGAAGCTAATGAGGTAGCTGGCAGATCATGGTTTGACCTACTGTGTCAGTATGCCTAACTTTTTACATTAAGATGCTAAATTATGTAATACAGTAGAAAATGTGTTAGATTAGGATACTTGGCAATAAATCCCCCTACAAGTAAATCTAAACCTGCATATATTTTCTTAAACAGGATATTAAGTAGAGCACAAATGTTTTTTGTCTCCTCCAGCCAGGAAAGCACTCAAATCTGGTCTACATTTTCTCTATCCTGAATTATACAACAAACTCTAGATTAATGAATCATCATGACAAAGTGGCTTCTCATCTGCTGGAGAGTAAAAGCATGATGAGATAAAGTGCCAAGGGGTGCCAGAGCTTAACAAAGCGAGCATCAGTAGCAGCAATGATTTCCAGCGTTATTCCAAATGGCTGTGCTGCAACATCAAGATGAGTTATCCCAACTTGATTTCTGGGAAGCTGAGGCTACTGCTTCGCCAGGAAAGCTTAGCCAGAGATTCCTTTTCTTTTTTCCACAATGGTGCCATGTCGTAGCTGTCCTTGTTTTTTGTTTTTCTTGAATTGTGGTGACGTGTTTTTGGATTTCTGGATAGTTTTTATGTTGCATGTCTTGTGCTTCAGTGTGTTTTTTTTGCCTCCTAACATCCTGGGACCATGTTGGAAATAAGTGTTTTCACTTTAACATCTTTTCGATATTTTTGTGTTTTCATTGTCTGATAAGCCATAAATAAAATCAATCAATCAATGGCTGTACAGCTCTGGAAAAATGACAGCGGAAGCTATAAACTGCTGGGATTGATAAACCAAAACTAACTGCGTGAAATAAAAAAAAAAATGGATTCTTGATTAATACTTCAAATTCTTCAAATACGGCAAAGAAAGTTGATGGGAACTTACTTTCTCAGATGCTCGTGCTCCTTTAGAAACAGCTCTGTTCTTCTGTTGTTGACCCCGGAGCCACTCTTGTATGTTCTGAAAAGAGAACGCAGATAACAACACTGTCATTTTGAATAAGGTCGCAAATTATTTGTGTGATGTGACATTCGAAAACAGTGACAGAATGGCAATTTTCTGCATTTAGGTCAAAAACAAAATCAAACAGATACAGATCACTATCTTAGGTTAGGATCCTGACAGACTAAGCTGACAGTGAGTGAGTTAACTGACCGTCGGCAGTAGCTTTTACAGTATGTCTGTCACAGACGCCCAGAGAAAGAGCTATCTGAATGGAAACCCATTAGTCTTTCACCACCACAAACCTTTTCTTTTCCACATCCACAGTCATGGTTTGCTAGCTTATTTTGCAAAGTGGGGCAACTATCTGTCAGTCTTTGTATACGCAAGCTCTTTGAAGTCGCCCGTCCCACTGAACATTAGGGACCTATCGGCGTGGTAAAAGGCGTTGTTCATCTTAATAGTGTGGTGGAGCTTTGCTGGTTTACACAAACTGCAAGTGGCCTACAGCTCTTTATCTAACTAGCTCACTACGCTACTCATTCTTTTACTATTCATTGCAATATATTTATTCCGATCCACTGACAAAAAGAATCGGCATAACTGCTGCGTAGACCAATTTTTATCAAATAGCAGTCGGCGCCAATACCACTGCATTTATTGCTTTACAGTAAAAGCCCTCTTGTGGTTCACCAGTGGAAAGCTTTTAATGTGAAGCGAGCAGCAGCAGCAGGAACTATTCAGTTTGCATTAGCAGTAACTTAACACAGCAAATACAGCACCAGTATGGTTGTAGTAGAGCAGATCAGAGAACAGACAGTTGGTTGAAGGATGGGGAGTGGAACCAACCACCATACATTATTACACAGGAGCTTCTAGCATGTTGAAAGCTGAACAAAACACATTTTCTTCTACTCTCTGGTCACTTGAACACATCACACCCAGTCTATATTACTTGATGCAGATCTAGCTATCAGCATCCCTGACAAGCTGACTCCCAGTGCTCCCACCCTGCTTGCTGGGATCGGTCTAATTCATCCCCAGTGCGCCATCCAAAGCCGCTGAATGGAAATACTACATTCAGTGCACACACAGCAGCACGCTCCACGGTGGTTGCCTTGAGC
>CAKALG010037092.1:0-18743 GCA_916700815.1 Helicolenus hilgendorfi | reverse complement strand
GCGAGCGTGCATATGCGAACGCGCATGTGTGCCGACCCGCTACACTTATACGCTGTAAAAAGTTACAAATAGTCCCTTTAACAATTTATAAACCAGTGTGTTTTTATATTATAGCGGCCCTTATGGTGGACATGACCCTTGCACCTTGAGGGGTTAAGGCTGTAGAACCACTTTTTTTTGTGTGCAAAATCTGGCCAAATAACTAATAACTAGATCTGCAGCAGGAGTCTAGGCACCCAATGAAACTCCACCAAAGCCCACCACCCCAGGAAGAGGAGGTCATTAAGGAATAGGGCTTAAACAGCAGGTGAAATAATGGCTTTTTGAAGATGAGGATTTACCGTTGCTTTCATGTTTTCTGATAGCCTCATCGTTACAATATCAAAATCATTTGTGTTCTTCCTTCAGCTCCTCACCTAAGAAGGCCGAGGGCGAAACTGTGCCGTTGCTACGGGAGACCATGACGCTGATGCCCGTCTCTATGAAGGGGACGGAGAAGTCGATGACCTCCGACCTCTCCTCGTTGATGGTCAAGGAGCCGACGGCCATGTGGGCGTTCTTTAACACCACCTGGTAGAGAAAACAGACAAAGAACATCCGTCATATAATCATCCCTCATCCATCCAGTAATGAACGGAGACAAATCTGTCTCCCCGAGGGGGGAATGTCTCGTTTGGTGCCGCGGCAACAAAAACATTCAAAAAACAAATTCAATCAAGATAGTTAAGAATAGCTTGTAGTGGAAAAACAGCACTAAAAAACATAAAAATAGCTCAACACAGCCATTAGTTCATTTGAAGGTGATTGTGCTGGGAGGCTTTCCAAATGTTCATGAGAGTGATTCTAGTAAAGAAATGTGATTAGGGACGAAGGTGGACATTTTAAAATGGCTGAAAAATAGCTCATTACGACGTGCCTTGCATTTATTTGTCCGTTTTGTTGTCGTCTCTGTCCTTATTCCACTTAATGAATGAATAAATGTGACTGAGCCTCTTCAGCAACCTAATATATCAAGAGCAACTATCAGGTTTTAGCGTCAGCCTTATAACCCAAGAGCAATATCTTCTGTCTAGACGCATCACTTTACTCTCATGTTCACGCGGACAGAATCCATTGTAGAAGAAGTCTAAATAGCAATTTAAAAGGGTTGTTCTTACTTCTCCATTAACATGTATAAAGCATGCAAGAGATTCAGGCACTCTAACCGTAAGCTGTCAAAAGGTATTTTACGGAAAAGCAGGGAATCAGACCTGACATAATAGCAGAACGGACAGGTTGAGGGAAAGTGGATGCATTAAAAAAGCGGAGAAGAATTAGAATGAGCAAAGTGAAGCAAAGAATGGAGACGTTAGAGACAGGTGTCAGATCTGTGCTGAGCACCGGAACAAAAGCACCGTCAAATTATTGAGCTATATAACTATATATTAAGCTGTTTTGTTGAGTTGCCACTTGATGCGGTGTAGGCTATATGTCTATGACTTTTATTGTGAAAGATCAGAACGGTATGAGTGAAACTGTTATTTTACCCTCATAAAGTATAGGTGCAACGTAACCCTCAGTTAGACAAGCTGTGTGGATCACCTCTCTCGATTAGTCACGCACGCACGCACACACACACTTACACGTCAGTTGAGTAGGCTGTCCTTCGATGTGGCCTAGGGTCGTGTCGTGAAGGTAACCTACAAATTGCAAAATCTGGTAAAAACTTGCAAAAGCTCTCGCTGCCCGATGACCTATCCTAACCTTAACCATTCAAGGTCAATGCCTAACCTTAACTATTCTACGACTCATCAATGCATAACCTTAACTATTTGAGGACTCATCAATGCCTAACCTTAACTATTCTACGACTCATCAATGCCTAACCTTAACTATTTGAGGACTCATCAATGCCTAACCTTAACTATTTGAGGACTCATCAATGCTTAACCTTAACTATTCAAGATCAATGCCTAACCTTAACTATTCAACTCGTAGGTCCCCTCTAGACACGACGTGGGCCAGGACACGTTCACGTACACACTGCTAAAAGAACGTGTCCATATGTAGCCCAGACGACCTCCGAATGCGGTCTGAGCGATCGGATCTCGATGCGTCCTCAATGCGTCTCGAGTGCATTCACACCTATACTTAAAGCTGTCCACTTGTGATCGGATAACGCAAGACGCATGTTAATGTCAGGTCTGGACAGGGCCAGAGAAGGAACAGGAGGACAACACACTTTCCACACACAGCTCGGAGTGGACACTCGTGATGCGCGCCAGGGGAGGGAAAGACGGAAGGAGGGGGGAAGAAAGTGGGTTACCACAGTGGGTCATGGCTGCTTGAAATAGTGCCTCTCCTCCCTCTACCTGTCAGTACCGCTGCACAGGTAGTGTATATTTAGCCCCAAATTCTACAGCCCTACAGCACAGGGGTAAGGTGGGACGAGACTGTCTTGCTGAGTTAATAAGGCGTTTGTGACTATGTGAGTCAAAGCTCCAGTACGTGTTCAGCGTTAGTGTGAGTGTGTGTGTGTGTGTGTGTGTGTGTGCGCGAGTGAGTCATAAAGGGAAAAAGACAGAGAGAAAGAGAAGGGAGTGAACCTTTGTTCTCTACCTGTGAAGTGGACCTTTACATGCAGGGAAGAATATCACACATCTACTCTGCACATTATCTGCAGTTTTCAAAGTGTTTGTGTCTGCTAGCGTGTGTTTGTGTGTGTGTGTGTGTGTGTGTGTGTGTGTGTGTGTGTGTGTGTGTGTGTGTGTGTGTGTGTGTGTGCATTTGCAACTTTTCAATCTCGTTTGTTCTGTCAGCATGTAAGTACGGGTGTGCATGTTCACTTGTGTGTGTGTGTGTGTGTGTGTGTGTGTGTGTGTTGGTGTCTGAATGTGCGAACGTCTCCCCGGGGGAAGAGAGAGCGAGTCCATCCAGCAGTGTACTCACTTCCTCTCTCTCCGCTCGCTCTCTCCATCTCCCTCCTACGACTTGTTCTCTCCGTGTTATGAAAGTGACCCATGTGGGTGTTATTGAGAATGAGTGAGCGAGGATCTGTGGATGTGTCTCAGTTGGTGTGTGTGTGTGCGCCAGTGTCTTTCTGGCGAGGCCAAACTCATGCAATCAAGTGTATTGTCTCTAATATTTTAGATTAGGAGTATTAGGGGGCAGCACAAGTCAATGCAGACCATGAAATCTGACACGGACTGTCAGAATCGAGTTATGACAAAATGTCGGTAAAGCGTTCATTGATTTTTTTTTCTTTTTTTCTTTTTGATCTTTTGTCTTTCCAAGCTGTGGAAAATTGTGTAAAGGCCCTCAGTGATCTCTGTGAGTGTTCAGGAGTGTGCATAGGCACGTCCTACTGTGTGTGTATGTGTGTGTGTGTGTGTGTGTGTGTGTCTGTGTGTGAGCATCAGTCCAGTTCGGTCCATTAAGGGTGTGAGATATACTGTCGTTTGGGCTTTGTTCCAACTGGAGAAGGACACGGGCTGGTTTTATTAGATACAGCAGATATACGGTGAAGTGTGTGTGTGTGTGTGTGTGTGTGTGTGTGTGAGTGATGAATTGACATTTTGAGTTTGTCCTCTCTGTGCACATATGGAAACAGTCTGTCTGTCTGTGTCCATGTGTCCGCATTCATGCATGCATTCTTTTATATCTGTGATCGTTCATGCATAAGTGTCCCTTGTCTTTGTGTGTGTGTGTGTGTGTGTGTGTGTGTGTGTTTTTGTGTGTGTGCGTGTGTGCGTGTGTGTGTGCGTGTGTGAGCTGCTGAGATGAATGTCCCCCCTCCTGCCTCCTAATGACCGTTCATCTGTGGAGGTGAGAAGGAGACGGCACATTACGGTGCTTTTAGTCCGGGCGATAGAGTTTATTACAGGTGAGCACACTTACAGCTCGGTGCCCACTAAAGACACTGGCAGGATGACTTAAATGGCTTTATATAATAGATTCAATGGGTCAGCTTTAATGTAAATTGCATAGCAAAAGTTTTACCGCGTGAAAAAAATCATCAGACACATCATCTGGGCTGTGACTTCTGAAGGTTGTTCAAACTTCAGCATCCACACCAGAGCGCGTTTTGAACCTGTGACCCTTTGGGGCTCGTATCGATCCGTTTGCCTTTTGCTTCATTAACAAAGTCTGACAGCACGAGAGCAGCTCGCTCTTATAGGTTGAAGTATGAGAACTGACAACGACCTTACCTTAGGAACAATGTCGATTAGGGAATGCTAAGATCCCAGAGTGAATTGCTGCAGCTGGCTGGACTGTACGCACCCTCGGGTGAGGTGCTTAACCCATCTGACATAAGTGTTAGGCCTGTCGGGCAGGGGGCTGACCCGGAAAGGAAAGCTCATAATTCAAGGTATGAAAACACACTTCAGAGAGGAAATGAACCCTTCAGGTATAGTAGCTCCTATGGGAGCTAAATATAGCAGCACCGTTTATTGGACATAAAGGAGTGAACACAGACTGTGACTCTATCTGCCCATTGACCTTTTCTTCCTGTCTGATGGCGAGGTGAAGCAGCTATGGCTGGGAGCAGCAGAAAAAAGTATTTTGGCCACCTAAAAAAAATCTATATTAGTTTAAGTGTAAGCTATATTTAGAACATTTTCACCGCTTCACCTTGCCGTTTGACTGCCCTTTCTGACGGGGAACTGAAGCCGTTATATCACGGTCCACAAAGCCACCAGATTACATCGTCAATAACAGTAATTTCACCTCGAAGAACACGTGAGTCGCTGGTCTACCGCTGCATCCATCAGTTAGTTTGTTTGTGTTATTGTGTGACTTTTGGATCTGAACTAACGTGGCGTCCACACAGCAGAATATTGCTTAGCTTCCGTGCCGGTACTCATGTCTGTTTCTCCACACTGGGAGCATGCCGACCGCCATCTAAGTTACAGTATGTAACATTACTACACTGACAATAAGAATGTATATATACTATACATGTAGCAGCGTCATCATGCAGAAACCTACGTCAGGTCACGAGAGAAAAAGTTTTTAGAAGGTCTTGGGAAAATAGCATTTTGACGCTAAAACATACGTACTTCAACCAAAATGTGAATGTTTGGATTTGAATACATGAGGAACACCAGTGGGACGCTACAGAATGATATAAAAACCTAAAAAAAAAAAGCTTAATAATGAACCCGCCCTTTAAATAAGACTAAATTCATCTTCTTTGCCAATCGTGTTACAAATTTACAAAGCAAACAAGATAAGTAATGCTGAAATTGAAAGGGTGTCTGAAATAAATCAATTTTAGGAGGAATGATAATAAATTGTTGGCAACCACATACAAATTATATCAGAGCAAAAATGCTAAATTCAGTCTTTGTATTGTTCACATGTAGAGTACAACCATACATTAGTTACTGTGTGGAAGTATGGGGAAACATATAAAACAAATACAAATACAATTTATATACATCAAAAGAGAACTATAATAACTGTGATTAAAACTTCTTTTCGAGAACAAACAGTTCATTAAATTAAAGGCTCTAAAATTAATGGACTTGGTAGATTTTCAAACTGCACAAGGTCAAAAACAAACGACTACCTGAAAGTGTCAAAGAGTTGTTTGAAATGAGATACGGTCGATAATTTGAGAGGAATCTGCACGTTTAAGAAACAAAGGGTCGGGTCTAATGTGAATCAAAATCAATGTATTTCTGTTTAAGGTGTGGATTTGTGGAACAGTTTTTGTGAGAAGCTGAAAACGTACGGCACACTTGAATTTAAATGTTTAAAAAAATAATTGAATGGACAAAAAATATCTGATCAGAATGGTATGTCGGCGTTAGTGTTTCGCAAAAAATGTAGTAGCTTCAGCCGACAATGTCAGAAAAGAAAAGAAAAAAAACGTCTTTCAGTTCTTTTTTTTCATTGTTTTCTACTGTACCATTTTGTTGGGAGTAATTTACATTTTTTTTGTAGTTTGTTATATAATCGGATAATTTTCTGCCTCAAAACGGAGGGAAAGAATTCATTCTCCTTTCCTCGCCTGACTCGTTGCCAAATATGCCGATGTCTTTCTGCGGTGCACTCTGATAGCCCAAATGTCTTAACACCACCTTTTAAACAGCGGGGACATCAATAATGATAAGATGGTGTTTGCAAAGCGTGAATTAGGTGCAATCTTCATTTGCACGCTTTGCCAACAAACTACTAATGAGACTGTCATGTCATTTACACATGCGTGACCACGACAAGCACAGAGAGGCTTTTACTTGTTGACCTGAACAACCTGGCAGCTTTCCACTGACTGAACATTTAGTAGGCTTTCAGATTGGTGTGCTAGTATCCGACAAATACATTACACACAATTACCGACAGAACGGGCTGCCAAAACAAAAAGCAAGAGACAGACGGGAAGACAAAGACACACACACACACTCCTCACCTCTCCCACCATGCCGTTCCACGTCCCATTGATCTTCTTGCCGTGTTTGCCGTTAGTGACCAAGTAAAGGTCGTAGGTGAACTTCACCTGCTTGGCGATCTTCTTCAGGATGTCGATGCAGAATCCCTTACAGCAACGCTTTATGTAGATCCCTGAATCCTTCGTCTGATTGCTGCATAGACACACAAGCAGATAATTATTTAATCAGATATGTAATTCTCTCTGAATTGGCATGAATTGTTAATTGTAGTCGTGATTTTGTGGATCTGGCGCCGTTCACTCTCACACCGATGAAGTGTGAACTGATTCTACCTCTGGCTCTGTAAAGCTGTCGTGGGAAATTAACATCATTCACAGGCAGAATTTAAGCAGGTTTTTTTTTCATTTCTACTTTGGTCAGTTCTGCAGGTGGTGGATCTGTGAGTCTCTATCTGCATGTGCTCACAATAATCTCATACTTAAAGCTGCAGTGGGTAGAAATGGAGCAAATATGATAAACAAAAGTTATTTTTTTATAAAACAATCACTATATCCTGACAGTAGTGCATGAGACAGGTAATCTCATATGCCTCTGTGTCCTCCGGTGCTCCTAATGGCATCTGCAAGATTTCACAGACCGGAGGAAAACAACCAATCAGAGACGAGCTGGAGCCTACCGTCTCTGAGCAGCTGTCAATCACTCACGAACTCCGATCAAACGGTCAAACTAGGCCGCGCTGATCAAATATGAATCAATGTTCTGTTACTGTAATGCCTATTTCTCGCCTCAAATGTTTTCAGAAACATCTTGTAGTGTACTGTTTAGCTGTAAAATGAGAAAGTTTGTGACCCAGCCGCCATGTAGAGATCAGTTGAGGAAATACCAAGCACCGCCCACCAGCCGGAGCAAACGTTCTCATTATATCTCAGTATTTGACAGCTGCCTCTGTTGAATGAACAACCAATAGGAACGCTCTCTCTCTGAAATGACCTGTGATTGGCCAAAGTCTCCCATCACGGGCTACATTTTCTAAAGCCTGAAAACAGAGCCATGATGAGGAGCAGAAGTCTAGTTTCCTCACATTTGAATTACAATATGCTGAAAGGTTATTATGGAATTTTTGCCCAATGATGCTAAAAACATTCTGCCAAATGCAAGTTTAACAGAAATGCCTTTTTCTTGACATGCATTCTTATTCTCGTTTCTCTCTGATACTCATGGTACATCTGAGCTTTAAGTCTCACAGTGTTTTGATCTGCTTCCGGCAGGGCACAGTGTTCCTCATACAGGTCCCGCTAAGCGGATCCACGTCTTCCACGATGACGAACGGAGCCTCCTCCAACGTCACGATGGACAGGTGGTCATCCTCCCTGTTGGCCGCTCCCCCATATAGTTCATAGCGAGGCCACACGTGGTACTTCATGGACAGGGAGCCGTTCTCCCATTTACCCACCTGCAGGGACATGCAGCAAACAGAAGACATTCAGATTAAGATCCTTTACCAAGGACTGCGTTCTTGATGTTTTACCAGGGGCTTAACTGCAACCATGGAGACTCGCAGTCTGGACAAGTGGCTCATCAACTCAATGTTAACAAATGTAACTGCAAAATACGTACATGAAATGAATCACCGGACAGGAATCTAATTAAAACATGAATTCAGATTAAATTCCACGCTGCAATGAGTCGGATCAATCAAAAATAACTGCAGCTCTGCTCTCGCAAACAGTTGAGACGCATCATCAAAGAAGCAACGTTGACTTTGAATGCTTGTTATTGAATGTTATTGAATTTGAATGCTCTGATTTGGGTTTTATCGGCTCATTTTCTGTTTTCTGGGTTTAACTATGATTAGTCCATCTGTCAATAAAACAACCATAAGGTAATAAATGAACGGGAGCATAATAAGATGTGTAAGTGAACATGGCGACGTAGAAACTTAGTGGGAAGAGAGGAGAGAAGACAGAAGGAGGAGAGGACTGGGACGCAGAAGAGAGAACGAGAACAAGGTTAACGGGAAGGACGAGACTGGAACGGGGGAAAGAGCAGAATTCAGATCAAGAGGAGAGGCTGCGGAGAGAATTTGGATGGAGAGATTAAACAAAGAAAAAGAGAGATATGATGAAACAGATACAATTTGCAGAGGGAAGGAGTCAAGCGAGCGCCTGCATGACGGAGAAAGGAAAGCCGGAGATGGAGCTCTTTCAGATGCAAAACGCCGGCTCTTCTGTCGTCCAGCTGTAAGTCTGGAGGGCCCTCCAGCCCTCGTGGCTCTACTCCACTGAATCAGCGTCATAAATTAGTAAAATGCCGCTCCCGTGGAGCCATACCTGGAGCCGGTGCCCTTTCCTCTAGAAGTGCCCACTAGGCCACTTTCATGGAGAGAAAGATGTGGGTGGAAATGGATATGGATCATCAGCTAATTGGACACACTGTAATGGGAGAGAGGGCAGGACAGGGAGCTGAGGAGCGAGTGTGTAAAGTCAGTTAAATATGTAAATGTACACACACATATCGCACTACAGGGAACACAAAGTTGCCAAGGGCTGCCTGGAGCGGACAAGCTAAGGCTGTGTATCTCCGGGGCACGACGCAGCCTTCTTCTAACTGTACAAAAAATGTGAGTAAGTGAAAGAGATAGACAGGGATGGAGAGCAAGGGGGTTGGGAGGGCGGGAGAAAAGGGTTAAAATCAGCCCGGAGGGTGAGTAAACTGGACTGGACACTACAGAGTCTTCACACTACTTCAAAGGTGCAGTGGAAAGCACGGTTGTAGGAGCTGGAACTCATTAGGATCCAAGAAAAGTGGTTCAGCTGGAAGTCAAGTTTAGAATTAAACATGAGCGAGCGGGGAGAAGGGGGGAAGGGAGGTGCAGACTGCAAGGGGAGAAAGAAAGAGAGGAAAGAGAGAGAGAGAGAGAGAGAGAGAGAGAGAGAGAGAGGGGAGACGGGACGGGAGCGATTCACCTTGTTCTCTGATCAGAGGACAGAATATAGATTAGAGAGGCTGAAGAAAGAGAGAAACACTGAGAATAAAGAATAGGGAGAGTCAAAGGAGTCAGACTGCAGGACGCAGACACAATGGAGGGGGAGCAGAAGGAAACACAGATGCAGGCTGGTGACTTTGCAGGTGGCGCTGAGCATCAAGTTCATTTAAGGTTGTTGGTTTTCGGAGTATGACTCAGGATTGTTGTTGCCCCGTCTGCACTACTACTTTCTCTTCCACCCGTACTTAGAAAATGTATTCTATCCATATCTCCACCTGTACAATGACGTTTTTAACCTTCATCTATTTAGAGAAAGCTGACAGAGCACATATCAAATTTGACACAGCAGTACCACGGTGGTTTATAGCTGAACTTTCACCCTCCACAGTTACAGTTTTGTGCTTAAACCAGTGGGCAACCTCCGGGTCTGAAAAGTGAAGCCAATGTTGAAGTGCCTTAAACTTGCATTCTTTCCAACAGCCAGCAGGGGGCGACTCCTCTGGTTTTCTGATAGAAGTCTATGAGAAAGTGACCCTACTTCTCACTTGATTCATTACCTCAGTAAACATTGTAAACATGAGTTTATTGTCTCAATCTCTAGTTTCAAGTCTTCTTCAATACAGCATGATGTTCATTTAGTAAGTTATGGTCCCATTTAGAGACAATTAGACCATAAAGCAGGGTATGCTTTAGGGCGTGGCTACCTTGTGATTGACAGGTCGCTACCACAGTGTTGTCTGGTCTGGGAGTTGTCCCTGTTTTCGTCGCACAACTTTAACCCTTTCGCAGTGTGTTTTCAGTTCATTAAAGTTAATTATAACCTTTTTGGTCGCCTAAAATTGTCTTAATCAGCATTCGGTTGTGCTTAGCTCCACCCTCTCATGTCACTTCTGGTTGCAAAAAAACAAGAATGCCAAACACTAAGATAACAACGGCCAAAATGCTGAACTCGAGGCTTCAAAACGGCAGTCCACAAACCAATGGGTGACGTCACGGTGACTACGTCCACTTCTTATACAGTGTATTGCTTAACCCATGCGTATGCTTCTTCTTGTACTTGAGAATGTGCACGTTTAGAACCACGCCTACCAACAAACCCCTCGTGGGACACAGGTGTAATCGTGGATAAACTGATTCCAAAATTACAGGCACACAGACCGACTTCACCGTCGACCTTGTAAGCATTGCGGATAGACTGTAAACTCGTCCTTCCTGAGGATGTGCATTTTCGTTTTCATTTGGAAAACAAGGTAATCATCTCTGTCAGAATGAATCTATGCCTCTATTTGTCTTGTTTGCTCAGTGCTGCATTACTGAGCACCTGCAGCTCCGTATAAGAGATCCAGAGGATCCGTTAATGACATTTGACCGCTGGACTACAAAACACGTCAACACTACTGCCTATATGCTGTTTTGTAAAAATGAAATGGGGTCAGTTTGAAGGGAAAGTTTGCCGTTTTTCAACCTCATATCCATCTATCTGAGTTAGGGATATAGTGTGAAAAATATTTGTTGCCGGTGTTCTCTGTGTCGCGGCTGCAAAATCTGTTGTTCTTGCTGCATCCAGCGCCGTCATTTGACGTGACAGTGACGTAGTTGGTAGTAGAGTAGAACTACAGGCTGCTGTTTCAGCTTGGATTTCTCAGGGTAGTCAGGGGCGTGCTCTAGATGGCAATCAAAATCTGAACCTGTTTGTTCATAAAAATATGAGTGCAGAGGATGGATAAACTGGAAAAGACAACTAAGACCAGCAGGGCCCAGAGGGCAGACAGCCACTGAGTGAGTGAGTATTGTTGTCACCTAACGCGACTGTAAGTTATTTTGTGGAGTTGCCTCTTAGTGAAATGCTTAGTGAATTTAAGTTGGGCTTTTATTGTGACAGGTAAAGAAACAGAAGGAGTGAAGCTGTAATGTGCTTCCAGAGTTGTTGCCGCCTTGGTTCATGATTTTTCTGTCTACGGAGCCTTCGTCTTTTTATTTTATTACCTGCATATAGGCCGTTACATACCAGCGTTTTTTTCCCATGCGATTAAATGGCATATAGTTATTTTGTTTCAAACCGTTGTTTTTGTCATGAGTAATTTCACATAAAACGCAAACATTACGCGGCGATGTTGTGCGCGACAGCCTCTATTTATGAAACAATAACACGGAGGCTCCGTAGTCCGAACCAGGACGGCAAACTTTTACTCCTTTTAACCTTGACAAAGGAGGCCCAGACCAGATCCACTCCTTCCGTTCTTACCTTTCACAATAAAAGCCCTAGACATTTAATATTCGCAGGCGAGTATTTCGCGTCGTATATTTGTCATGCCCCTGGTATGTTAAGGCCTTAAGTATAGACGCAACTCATTGACCGCACTATGTTTTCACTGAGCGTCAGTAGTTGGCGCGCAATGCATCCTGGTACATGTAGGCACTGCCGGCACGGCTCCACGATCACGAGAACTCAGCTTTCTGGGTCAAAATAGCACACTGAGTAATTAACTGCTTCGATGGACTACATACATCACATGATGGACATCCACATAAAAGGTGGTGAATTTTCTCTTTAAGCAAATCCTTCCTCACAAGACGTCTGAGTAGCTGCAGGTCCGACTATTACAGAGATAATTTTTAGTGGAAGCCTACCGTATGTATATGCAATGTGCTTCCTCAACTTTTAAAATGAACAGACAAGCATTCTTACTACATCACCGCTCTGGAGCCTGTGCTGCAGTGTGTTGCTCAAAGGCACCTTCGCCGAGTTGATAATATCTAATCAGAGCAGCGCCTATGAAGCTTAAGGCTTAAAATGCTTAAAAAGTGAAAATCAGATGATAAGAGATGCAGATAGAGAGGCCGATACTCGTGGACCAATCAGGTACTGTGCTTACAGCTGAATATAGATGCACAACCACACACTTTCCTCCCCTATGTGTCTCTCACCCTCTCCCACTGCCTCTCCTTGTTGAGCAGAATGATGACCAGCTTGGGGTGCATCTGGTATCCGTCCTCGCTGAACGACAGATTACGCCCCTCGAACGTCACATTCATCAGGTACCTGTAGAGGGAAACATCGAGGGGAGAGACAGTGAAAGAGACTCATTGAGACATACATCACTTCCTGAAAAATAGCTCTCATTTTTTTTTTATTTGCTCTATACATTAAAGTTTCATAGTACGCCAATTTATCTTGTAAGCATTTATCTTTTCAGACAAACCCACTGACATTGTAAAAATGCATCATCTGCCGGGAAACAGCTATCAGCCAATGTCTAAGCAGGGTTTAAATAAATAGATGAACAGTCATTAGTCATCAGCTGCAGACAGACACTTGAGCAAAACAACAGTGATGATTTAAGACAGGACTGAGGAAAAACTATCATCCCAGGTACAATGTATTCATTCTTACTGGTGCGTATGACCTTAAAGTTTGTCATTTTGGGGAACATGCTTGTTTGCTTTTTGGTAGAGAGTTAGACGAGCAGATTGATACCACAGCTAGCAGCCGATTAGCTTAGCTTAGCACAAAGAATGGAAACAGGGGGAAACAGCTAGCTCTGTCCAACTGTCACAAAATCCACCTCTAAAGCTCACGATCCAACGCGTACCTTGTTTGTTTAAGTGTAAAAACCTTTTACTTATTTTTACTTGGAGATATGCGCTGAACTTTTTCTTGTCCGGGAGCAGTTGCCAGGCAACCAGCGGAGATTTGAGGAAGTTATTATGCTGCCTTAAAGTGCAACGTGTGAACTTGTGGTTACGAGATGGGAAGTCGTGTACGATCAAGTGATTAAGTCTTGAGAAGCAAGCGGGTAACGTAATGCAGGAAATGCGAGCGCATAACGACAGAGGGAAAATATGAGGCCGTTGGGAATATAAACATTTTCCCCAGACATATCATAAAATTACGAAGAAAAACAATATACGACTGAAATTACAATATATTAACTTATTATGCACTGAAAAATGAACTTCCATGGCTCTGCCATTTCTGCCACAACTCGTGGACCCATGTCCCATCCGCTAACATGGAGGGGGCGGGATTTATGACCTATACTGCAGCCAGCCACCAGGGGGCGATCCAGATGTTTTGGCTTCACTTTTGGGGAGCTGTCATGTCGTCCATCTTTACATACAGTCTATGCACTGAACTCATCCATCTTCATCATCATCATCACATTGTCATGTCAGAAAAAAAATTGTATAAACATGTCATTTTGAAGTTGTTTTTTAATGGAAATTGCACTTTAAATAAGCAAATACAAACTAGATCTGTCAAAATCAAATACACTGTGTATCATTATTATGTATATGTATTTTCGTTGTATCTAGCTGGAAACATAGATGACTAGATAAAAAATAAAAAAAATAGAAATAGATAATAAAAAAAAAAATCATCGAAATTGTTGAAATTTGGTTACATCAGCTAAAAAGTAAATTTACCAATTTTTACACTAAGTCTTCTTGTGTCCCATTGACAAATCATACAGCGAGCTCTGGAGAGATGGGCAAAGAAAGGAGGCACAAACATATGCAATGCAGCTTATGTCTATAGTACTATATAATACACCAACAGCAGCAGCTTGTCAGATCACTGTGTGTTAATGTGTGTGTGTGTGTGTGTGTGTGTGTCTGGCTCTGTGTGTCTGCTGCTTCAGTCGGTGTGTTTGTGTGGTGCAGAAAGAGAAACCGAGAGAAAGCAGCATTGTTTCTGTCAGGTGAAATCATTTCACCTCCCTTCAACTAAACACAAACACACACACACACACACACACACATAAAAACACACACACACACACACACACACACACACACACACACACACACATACAAACACACATCACTCAACACTGTATTCTCTTGCAGTGATTATGGTGAATGTGCGTGGGAGTGTGTAAAGTGTGTGTATATGAGAACAGGAATGTTTATGTCAGGTGAACTCAAATCACTTCACTGTCATCCCCCTCCACACACACACACACACACAGACACGCACACACACACACACACACACACACACACACACACACACACACACACACACACACACACACACACACACACACACACACACACATACACACAGCATCTCTTAACTCTTTCACTCCCTCACCCTTTACTCTCTCTCTCTGACTGTTTCCATGGAAACACTCTGCCTCAAAACCGTGCACACCATATATATGTAGATGAATATATAAATAACAAAAAAGAAAAGGTGCATGTGTGTGAAGACTTGGCTTGGTGCCAGTGTGCTGAGCGGACTGGGTCATGTATCAGGATCACCAGCAGAACCAGTTTGAGTCCTGAAACATCGTTTTCCTCGTTTAGAGAGCGACGAAGCTCGACCTCACTGCAGCTCTACAGTACCTTAACGTTACACACCACCTCACTGCAGCTCTACAGTACCTTAACGTCACACACCACCTCACTGCAGCTCTACAGTACCTTAACGTTACACACCACCTCACTGCAGCTCTACAGTACCTTAACGTTACACACCACCTCACTGCAGCTCTACAGTACCTTAACGTTACACACCACCTCACTGCAGCTCTACAGTACCTTCACGTTACACACCACCTCACTGCTGCACTCAAAGATCATTGTGTTTTATCTGTACCCATGTTTGACCTTTTAGACGGATCAGATCACAGATCAGATCAGGAGGCTTCCACTGGAAGGACGCCACGCAGAAATATATTATAAATTAAATGTTGTTTCTATGAATCTATATATCCATCTATGTACCTATGCAGCTCCTGTGTACTCCATCATGTGACTCATGTAATAATCTAAAGCCAGCCTCCTTATTCTATTTCCTGTATTAAATATTGATATTTTCAATGGGCTGTGATGAGCCGAATCATCCAGCATCATAGCGTCTCATGCAGCCCCCTGTGTCCGGCTAACCGTCCCGTCCTGTAGAGCCTTGGCACCGATACAAAGTGCACAGAATCTGCTGCATAAATCATAAGCCATTTACAAAATGACACGACGCTGCGCCCCCTTTAATCTTTACTGAGCGAGCTATTGTTACGTGCAACAATGTGGGGTCTTTGTGTGTATGTGTGTGTGTGTGTACTACACACGTTGACAGCAGTAACAGAGCGAAACACAAGCATATGTGTGTTGCCATGGCACCCACAACCACTGTGACTTCCAACCCAATCTGCTGTGTTACTATGGTAACGGTAATCTCGCAGAGGGTGGGAGGGAAAGAGTGAGAGAGAGAGAGAGAGAGAGAGAGAGAGAGAGAGAGAGGGAGAGGTGGGATTCAAAGAGAAAGAGGGAGGGGATAGGACATATTACTACTGGACTGCAACGCTCTCTTTCCTCTTCCTCTCCCATCACTACTTCGTTACAGGAAGGCACTTTATATTCCATCCATGTGACCACATTCGCTCTCTGTCACCTCCTCTGAACTTTCTGTATCACCGCCAGTTTAAGTGGACACCCATGTGCCTGCACACATTGATACAGAGAGGGTTTACTCAGCATTCACATTTTTACAATTTTTAAATCTATTTTTTAAATGCCAGAATCGATATATTTGCTTCATTTGAGTCTATTCGGAGGTAGAAGGAAGTTACCGCTTTTATTGTTGTAGTCTGAGTAACGTGACGTCATATCCGCTCCGTATCCGTCAACCGAAACAAACCGCAGCCGGCAGCGAAGTAGAAAACGGCGCAAGGTCAGCGTAGATAGGACCTGCACCCTCACATTTTAAATCTAAAGTGGTAAACGCTACACATACAGTAAAGTATGGAAACACTTTGGGTTTCACACGTTGCAGGAAAAGCAAAGCTAGACATCACGGCTAAAGCTGCATGCTATCTCTGTCATGGACAGGAAACGTTATCGTATTGCGGTAACGTGCGGTCAAGCCAGCCGTCACTCTCATCTCCGTGGTCAAATCAGTCGACGCTACAACTGTAGAGCCCCCATATACTGACATTTATGTTAAATGCATTCAAATGGCCCCGATGGAGCTGACCGTGGATGGATAAAGAGAACGGAGCAGACGGGAGAGCTAGAGAAGACCTTGGAGAAGTTAGAGGAAGTATACATGTGTGACTTTGTTCAGTTTTCAAAATAAGATGTTAACTAAGGGAACTGTATATACAAAATACATATATGGAAATAAGATTGATTGGATTATATTCACCAGAAGTATAAAACATTACATGTCCCTTGTAAATTAAAAGAAAATACCACTAATTTGTGAGGGAAATGTCTTTATTCTTTGGGTTGCTGGAAAAAAATTAACAAATAATGCCTGACTGATATATTTGACTTATATCTCTCTGAATGCTGAAAATCAAACATTTTTACCGTATCAATTTAGATATTTTCAAAATAGAAGTCCCAAGAAGTGTATGATTCAACTTTTTCCCATGGTCTAGTGTTAAAAAGGTTAAAAAAAAAATCGCAATAAATCATAATATCAAATCGTAATACTTGTAGAATCGCAACACATATTGAATCGGCACCCAAGTTTCGTGATAGTATCGAATCTGGAGATAGGTGTATCGTCCCAGCCCTAGTATATACAGTACAACCACATCTGGAAGCTGCCCGGTCGGTCCCATTAAGGTCCACTGGGGCAGCTGGGTGTTAAGTACGTTGCTCAAAGCTTGATGACAAATTCCCTGCCTTCCTTGCCATGCCAGAGACACAAATAAACATGTGAACACAAACCTACACCCTCCTCCCTCCCTCCATCTATCTTCTACTGTACAGTATGTGTCATGAGATGGCATTAAGTAACATGCATGCTAAGAGCGCTGTGCACACATCCACCCACGGACTAAACCCCTTGTTTTGATATCCCTTTGAACCCGTCAGTTTCCAGCTCCAGTTAGTATCTAGGGGAGTGTATCTCAGCCGTACTGTACAGCAGGTGAATTGAAATTCAAACAGCAGCAGCAGCAGCAGCTGTCTCCACCTGGCGAACGAAATCAAGTGACACTGACCGCACTCTACAGAAACTGTCTCACATTTTTGCAGACATTTCTATTGTTTTAGTTGAGGAGAATTCTTGCCCCGTTGTAAATCAGAACAACTTAGTGCCAGGAGCACACACACACACACACACACACACACACACACACACACACACACACACACACACACACACACACACACACACACACACACACACACACACACTTGCCATGCTAACTCAATGCCCTGACACAGATACGTTTTAGCGGCATGCTCTGGTGTGAATAATGGAGGAGTCGTGTGAAATATTGATAAGTCAGTTTTAATAAATTAACCCCGACATGAATTAGTCATGAATTACACTCCTTAGCAATTACTGTGGTGCAATGTACTTATTGGGTTTGCAGAGCAGGAATCTATACGGAGAATGATAACATGCCCCATATGGCAGACACAAAAATACTGTACAGTAGCTCTGCTGCGTGTCACTCGGGGTATACAGTGTGACTGTGAGGGGAGGTGTGAATTTGTTGTGTGTGTGCGCGTGTGCATGTGTGTGTTTGCACATGTACAGTACGCGTCTAGTGGTGTGTGTGTGTGTGTGTATTCAGACATGGGAGCTGAATGTGTAAAGAGTGTAATAAATTGTGCTAATGGGAAGAGAGCGGAGAGATGACAAGACGGGGACAGAGAAACAAAAAGAGGAGAGGGGGTCTGAGATCATTTGATTTATTTTCGACAAATGACAGACAGCACTTAATTAATAGTGATCAATGAAATTCATTTAAAATGGTAGCCCTTAAACAGAGTGGATTCTCTACAGTTCATAGATAATTGATAAAACACTTGAGGATTCTTCTCTTGTTTTTCTAATTTCTGAGCATTTTGGAATAAAACTTCAAAAGCCTCTTTTCCACTTAGCTCTGTGTTCGTATACGAGTCAACCAAAAGTTCATTCATTCCAATGGGAGCCTCTGTGATCTCCGATGTGTTTGCGAAACTCCTCCTTTCTTTTTTTTTGGTCTATAATTTAGAGGTATGTTGAAAAGTTTGAAATTTTGTGGCAGATTATGGACGCAAGTTATGGTATGCGAGTAACTCGTATATATAAAAATGTTGTTTTATATCTACGCAGTAACGTCTCTCCCGTAACTGTGGTGGTGATTCTATCCATACGCAAAGAGATCCATTTCCTTGCGTTGAACATTAGGGGCTGTACGGACACAAACAAACCTTTGTGGAAACGAGGCGTTAAAGGTGCTAAATATATGTGAGATTGGAAGCATTTGTATTGCCTCTGCACGGCTCTCAACGTGGCGATGGCTGAGCCAGCAGCTTGCAGCTAACGATGCAAATAGCGCTAACGGTGCTAACAGCGCTAACAGTGAAAACAACAGCAGCGGTACTGACAGAGCAAACAGTGTTAACCTTGGGGGGGGGGACTGGATGGTGGG
>CAKALG010037087.1:0-14261 GCA_916700815.1 Helicolenus hilgendorfi | reverse complement strand
ATTATTTGTATTATTATCATATAAATTGTGAGCCCGAATTCCAAAACAATGGTATAAAAAGACAACAAATCCCTGTAGAGTCAGGAGGTAATTATCTATGAATTCATCACTAATAGCAAAAATATTGATTATAGTAGCTTTAATATGTATTAATACTGTATTAAATTCAATTAACGGTATTAAAAACTGTCTTCAACAGAAGACATGAATACAGTTTCTTGTTTTTTACAGCATAGCCATAAGTCATTGTTACTGGCACTTAAAATGTTTATTAAAGTATTAACATGTAATCCTGTAGTCACATCTAGACACAATACTGATACAAGATGCTCACTGAGAAGCCAGTGGTACTGAGTCGATTAAGGAAAAAAATATTTCCTTTTCGGTCTGTCATTTGAATCTTGCATTCAGAGATTAAAATGTAAAATATAGACTGTATCCTCAGCAAGGGTTATCTCGCTGTGACATTCACGGGTTTAAGCCACTGCGACATCCTTCGGAGCAGTGGGTTGTTTTGATCATTAGGAGTTTGAAATCCCATTTCTGGTGTTCCGTTATCATTGCCTCCTCCACTTTACTGTTATTTGTCAAAGTAGCTTCAATGGAGGCTGTCTCGCTGTCTTTACGAAGCAGCAAAAAAAATCATACAAAAGTGACAGAATGCTTTCTTTTTTAAAATAGGTCATCTTGTCCTTGTTTTTTTTCTCTCTAAAGCACGTTTTGATTGTTGTCGCTAAAGAACTCGTGATCCTCCTCCTCTCAGTCTTTGTCTGATTTCTGGATATTCAGTGTGACTCATTATTAGTAAGATATTACATATTAGCCTACTTACTTAATCTGCGGACCTCTCTACCTATTATGCATTCACACTAAACATAAGCAATGTGCAACCAGAAAGCCTACTTACTTCCTATGAAGGTGAGGGTTCTAAATAAAATAAAATCAATGCTCATGAATAGCTTTAATGCTTTTCTTTATCTTTAAATACCTGGTGATGTACAGTTAGAACACTCATGGACACACATGTACAAATGCACACAAAGATCCCAAGCTGCAAACTTGCCCTTTCTCTGCCAAAAACAATGTCACCTTCGGATGTACTCAGAGCTAAAGACAACATAACTGGACCATAACCTTGAATTACGATGTGCGTGTGTGTGTAGCTATAGCTTTTATGTTTGTATGCGTGTCTGTGTGTGTAGATGATTAATCAGAGCAGTGTCTTTATCAATGTCAGCCCAGAGATGATGTATGAGAGCTGCAAACACAAAAAAAAAACAATATCAAAAGCATGCATGCACAAGTTACACACTGTACACACACACACGCGCACACACACACAGCTCCACAGTGTGCTTGCACCTGCAGTAAATTTTATGAGAATAATAAATGAAGTGAACTGCTTCTAATTGAGAGCTCAGTTCATGCACATTACGCTGTACAGCTAATTGCTATTTTGTGCAGGTTCTCACGGCTGCATACACACACACACACACACACACACACAGACACAGACACACACACTCTCAGTCCCATTGCAGAGTCAAACCCAGTAACACAAAATCGTAGTTAAAGCTCATTTTAAACTGTGAAAATCTTGCTGCGTAATTGCGTATTATTAAATAATCACTTGACAATTACTTCAGTAATTGTGTGTGAAAGTGCAAAAATATGCTCGTGCAAACTCACGCAGGCATGCCCCCCCCACCCTCCCTTATATACCTCAGAAAAATTATCCTTTTCTCAGAACCACACAGCCAAGAGAGCCCAGTCTACCATTTTCAGCTTGCAGATTCTTAACGAACCACCATCTGTCTGCCAAAAATGGCATTGAAACCGTGTTTCCGTGCTTCAGCTACAGAGGGCAGCTCCTTGTTGAATAACCGAGTGCACACAAAAGCACAAACATATACACACGGGGTTCCTCAGTCTGGTCCACTCTTTTTTTTCCACAGGCAAAAAGACAATCGCTCATTGCTGACAAGCATTCTCCCACATGGAGAAACATTTATGCACACGCCTACACAATCTTCATTTCTCTCTCTGACACCAGTGCTTGAAGTGGCAGTTCTCCCCTTATTCACATGCTGGCTTGTATATCAGCCAGTATAACAATCACGTGCTACTTATTCCTATTAATTCATTATTTCTTTAAGCATAGTTTACAGTGTCAGTCATAATCAGTTTTGATTGTATTGCTATATTATTATACTTGGGCTATGCATCTTCTATAGTAGGCCTATAATACTCCAATAATCTTCCAACTGAAACATTACAGGGTTAAGGCGATGTGTTTGCATAGTTACCCATAGTGTTAAAGGTGCTAAATACGGGATCACAAGCATTTCTATTGCCTCCAACAGCTCTAAACATGTCAACAGCGAGCTGGCGGCTCACAGTTAACAGTAGTAGCAGCACTAATAGTACAAACAATGGCAAAAGTGCTGGCAGAGCTAACAGTGTTAGCTTGAGGGGAAACCTGAGGGTGAGTGTTATCCTTCCACAACGACACCGTTGGTCAGGACAGCGATATCAGCCGTATGAGCGCAGAGCGGCAGCCGTGTGCACTAAAAGCACTAAATATGCACTAAAAAGCATGCACGGCCGGCCCGACTATGTCAACAAAGCACAGAGAAGCTTGGATTGTAACACACACAGAGGGAGAGTGTCTTCATTCTCTGCTCAGGTAGACATTACTTCTCTATATCTTTACACAGAACATAGTTGTTTGCTGCTATATTAATGCTCTAGGAATTTAATTGAGCACCTTTAATACTTAAAGTGCTTTCCTGCATTATTTGTAGCCCATTGTATCTTGCTGTAATACGGTATATTACAGGATGCCTATAGCCTGGAATCAACACCAGCTGGACAAAAAAATTTAGGTATGCATGCAGAGCTGAGGTCTGTGAGCTATTCCAGCACATTCTTACTCCCAAGGCATCAAATACTAACGCTTTGTCACAGCTGTCAGAGTTTGATACCATTGCGCAAGGCAGCCTTTAGCCTCGATATGAAACACACCAGGCTGTCCATTAACTACAAAGTAGTAGTTGCTTGACTTCACTAGAATCATCACCCCTAGCAGTTTTGCTTTCCTCAGCCTTTTTGGCCTATGTACAAGTAACTGCATGCAGTTCGCAACTCATCCAGTATAAACATACCGGCCGCCTATGTCCAAACCATAAATTCAGTCCATCCACAGAGCTATAAGTCTGAAAACTTAAAGACTTTCTGCATTTTAGCATCCTAGGTGGATGGATTGTAATTACAAGACCGATCATTGTGCAGAAAAAAAAAAAAAAAAAACTAATTTAAAAGAATCAGTGTGTTGATGAGAAAATGTGAGTAGGAGCGAAAACAACATCATTTTCAGCCAGAGTGGAAAAGGTTAAGCAAACACCAAAATAGCTAGTAAACAATGGCAGCTCACCACAACTGTGCCCTTCCTAAATTTAAACTTTTATGAATCAGGTTCTCTTCACCTTAAGATAAATGACAGTCAGCTGTTCCATCTCCCGCCATTATAATGGAGAAATAGCAGCGTAGAAGACAACTACTGTGCAGCTTAGTAATTGCTTAAAACAGCTTGACTTTAGAGGATATAACACTAAACTCGGTTGCCATTTTTAGAGTGCATTAAGGTAGTGTAGATATCTTAAATGTAGTGTAGCATCCTTATATACGTTGAGACAATAAGAGAGCTACAAAGTGGTGTGGATCCCCATCAAAAAAATATTTTTTAAGTAACGACAACTGTAACTAAGTCCTAAAAAATATTACAATAATTAGACATGCTCCCAAAATTATTTTCATTATTGATTCATCTAATCTAAAGTCAAAGTAGTGATGAACCTAGAGAGGATTCACCTGAATCTGCAGCTCCCCTCAACTTTACAGAGCTTTATAGTGAGTTTCAGCTTTGTTTAGCTGTACAGTCTGCAACTTTACTGTTGTGGTTCACTCTCACCACATTTTTTGGCCGCAGCAGGCAGCTGCTTTCAGGAGAAAAATGCTCTAAAATCCCATTGTACACTACCTGTTCGGTACCAAACAACAAACACACACAGTTAGAGACTAGCTAGTGTACATAGTCAAGCATTTAGCAGCTAAAGACCCAGATATTTCCCGGAGGAGGTGGTAGAGACCAAAAACAGAGCTAATAGAGTGCATGTTGGAATTACATTCAGATGGACACAAACATGGCAACAAAGGCATGATGGCTGATAACGTTATGTTACCCCATGACTGCTTAATCTTTAAATAAGCAACCTCAACTTGATATGTCAATGCTGTGTTCACAGCATGTTTCCACTGCCCCAAAGTGGCCCAAAAAAATCATTTTTTGCTGGTGTAAAAATCCACTGCAACCACAACATTTCTAATGTTCAGCCCCAGTTAGTTCTTAACAAATCCTCCATCCAACCAAAGCCAAGTGTATAGACCAGTGGGCAACCTCTAAAAAGTTTTGCCAATGTGGAAGTGCCTTAAACTTGCATTATTTCTAATAGCCAGCACGGGGCAACTCCTCTGGTTGCAACAATAATTCTGATTGTATAGAAGTCAATGAGAAAATGACCCCACTTCTCACTTGATTTATTACCTCAGTAAACATTGTAGACATGAGTTTATGGTCTCAGTCGCTAGTTTCAAGTCTTCTTCATTACATCATGATGTTCATTTAGTAAATTATGGTCCCATTTAGAGTCAAATAGACAATAAAGCAGGGTATGCTTTAAGGCATGGCTACCTTGTGATTGACAGTTTGTTACTACAGCTTTGTCCGGTCTGGGTGTTGTCTGAGTTTTCGTCTTAGAACTTTAACTTTTTCACCTTGTCTTATTATAAAAATGTCTTATTTAGGGTTCGGTTGTACTGAAAGAACAAGATGGCGATGGCCAAAATGCCGAACTCGAAGCTTGAAAACGTCAGTCCACAAACTAATGGGTGACATCACGGTGGCTACAGACACTTCTTACATACAGTCTATGGTATGGACAGGGTATCTGCATGCAGTGTAATGTGTGTGTGGCTGTCAAACATAAGGATAAGCCTATAGTCATATAGAGCAGGTGAGCTAATAAGAATCTCCCTCATATGGTAAAAATCAGACATGTCTAATAGGAAAAATAGATCAGAGAATAAACAGGCATTTACTAGATAGCCTGTTCAGTAACCTAGAACAATGTTAGAGCTAACCAAATCATATTTTAAATGCATGTTCAGCCTGAAGAACACACTGTGGATCCCACTGCAGCAAATTATGTTTCAATTGCTGAAAAAAACACGGTAGCCTTTTTATTCGGAAGAGCTCTTTCACTCCATTGCCGAATGCAGTCCAGATACTCAAACCGCAAACCTGGTCTGATCTGAAACATGTTTTCTGACTGCACATCCACTTCAATTCCCCAGTGTGACTGCATATGCAGGTCTGTGTTGGTGTGATGTGTCTTTTCACAGTCCCAAGGAAGACTGCTCTGCTAAGAAGTGCTAAAAGCTTCCAATGCGACGGTGACAGGTTGTTCAGTGTGCTTCGATGTGCGTGTGTGTTCCGCTTCCCTGCAACACACTGTCACGCTGCTGCCCACCAAGCATGCCACATGTCACATCCACTTTCCTCTAGACTCGTCACGCACAAACCTGAACGCGCACTCTAAACGGTCGCTCACACGCAGCTCAAAATCACGACTGCCAAACCACGTTCTCGACTAATCTCATTTCACACAAAGACAGTGGTGCGCACACAGTTTGCAATCAGGGATGAATCGGCTGCACACTGATTGATTGCCGCAAGGTCAGAATGGAGAGGTGGAGAGAAGTAGGGAGACACGGAGAAAAAGAGAGTAGAGAGTGCTTTGTTCCCACTTCTCCCAGTGTGTCATTACTGGGTGATTATGGTGGTAATGACCCTGCAACTCCAACACCTGTCAACTTTACATACACACCGTGTTATTTCTCTCCCTTCTCTCCATTTATCATGTTGTTATCTGTGGGGAGTGGTGACCTAAATCACCACGACTCAAAATAAGGGTCTGGGGCCACCCAGGGACCAGCTCATTATACTTATTAGAGGATGAAAAGGGGTAGATTTTACTGTAATCATTTCTATTCCAATTCTACATCCTAGTTTAACCAAATAACTCTATGGACCTAATGCGGGTCTATTTAGGGAATAAATACAATTTAAACTCCTCAGCAGGTTCCAAAAGTGTTAATCGGTAGCAATAATCTACTGTTAGGAAGCCCCAGAGCAAGATATTTGTATATTAGATATAACTAAGTGCTGTAATTCTCCTCAATTGGCAGATTAGTGTAAAAGTCTGGGTGTACTGGGAAGCTCCCAGCAGCTGACAGTTGAAATCTGCAGGGTGATTGTGTGTAACTGTGAATGAATGTGAGGCACGACTTTGCTGGAAAAGAACACCAAACTCAGCTTTTTTGGACAAATAATCCGACAACCACAGTTGCAGTCCAGTGAGAGGCGAAGGCTGGGTAAAATATGTTATAATTCAGCCGATGCTCGGTCCAGTTTGGCATTCAAAGGCGACTGTCATCGTGTGTGAAATCGGGCCTCTATTGATGGCAGCATAATGGAAGAACATGTGATGGTCAGGTTTTGAATGTGCAATTTAGGTAACCAATACAATGAGCCTTATAATATGCAAAATGTCTCAGGAATTATGTCCATACTGTGAAAATCTGCACCTCACAATTTACGTCCAATGCCAACATTCAGTGCCAATGCTGAAAGCAGTGTGTGCTTTGTGTAGCAAGGCAGAGATTATTGATACGTGTCCACATGGGCGTTTTTTGGACGTGAGGGGTTGCGTTGCTTCCTAGCATTGAACACTTGATGGGCTGCCACTAGACACAAAGCACCTGATTGGATGAACTTTTTCCCTCATGGCCTGGTGCTTCCAGCTTTCAAACTGGAACCAACATGGCAGCTAGTTTGGAAACCTTTCTTTTTGTTTTTAGTATAGTACGGAAATAGTTTGCTAAAATGTGATTCTGAAAACATTTGAGGCAAGAAAAAAAACATGCAGTTGCTGAATCTGTCTTCAATCAATAATGGTTAGTCTAGTTTTTCTGGAGTTTCCAGAGGTGACAGGTTGCGCTGGACGCCCCTGCTTTGCATAAAATAGCCTAGACCTCAACTTTATGCAAATGAGGAGTGAATAGTGACTCGAAACGCAGTGCTGCGCTACCAGAATGCACTGCACGGCTGCTTATATATATGAATGCATGGAAATGACGGATCCTGTGGACACGTGCCATAAGTTACTAAAGGTTGGGTTGGTGGATTGACTTTAACACAGGAAACCATAAATCCTTACAATACCATCATTGGCATGCACAGATATTGTAAAGAGCAGGATTCTGAAAACGTTGTCAATGGACATAAAAAAGCATTGACGTTGAGCGCAAAGATCTTGAATCTTGTCTGATGATATAGGATTGAAAACTACAGATAAACACTGTAAGATGTTGTATAGAGAAAAAATAGCTTTATGTTTGAACCGTTCTATCCCAGACATTATCAAATGTGAAGACAGTATAACTATGAGGAAACAACATATGTAATCTATTTGTACAAAATGTACTGTTGCATATTTGTTGGCCTCCTAGAATTATCACACCCAGTAATTGTGAAAAGTGTTGTTGTCATTACCATAAAGTAATTGGTATAGAGAGAAATGAGAGAACAAACAAGGCATGGAGGTGGGGAAGGTGAATTACAGGAAGAAGACAGAATTTGAATCCCAACATTGTTGTCAATATATAGCTCAGCACTGCAGTTAGCGTATGGTATCTGTTTTTTCACTTGTCGTGTTCGCCTCCAATTCCATCCATATGTCACACAAATGCCAACATTCTGACCTTAAAGGGGTACTCCAGCAATATCATGTATCATCTTTAGAGTTACATAAACAGATTTAAGAAAAAAATAAATGTCCCCATCAAAGCAGCAAACCTCCAGTTTGTAGCACAGGCTTATTGTTATACTTATGTAATCTACAAGCCTAAGTAAAGACAATAACAAAGACGATGACATCATCAGGGTTGT
The DNA here is from genome assembly GCA_916700815.1 of Helicolenus hilgendorfi. Lineage (NCBI taxonomy): Eukaryota > Metazoa > Chordata > Actinopteri > Perciformes > Sebastidae > Helicolenus > Helicolenus hilgendorfi. The sequence goes on along the minus strand of CAKALG010037087.1, from coordinate 6,193 downwards.
TTTTTCTCAGACTTGACAAAGCTTTTCCAGAGCCTCGGAGGATATTAAACAACTGTTTTCACAGGCTGCAAATGACTTCCCGTTAGAGGTTGACCGAAGCAGGGAACAGTCGATCGACAATTCTTTACTTCTGCAGAAGCCTAGTCGGCTACTTTTGCAAATGCCATTTTTAATAGATCATTTTTTTTGTCAGCCCGAATTCAATAATTCGTAAAAGGAAATGCTGAAGTGTGATTTGGTGGATTACAACATTGGAAAATGTTCTATGTATTTGCAATGGGTGATGTGCTGTTCTGTGGTGTATGACTGGCTAGGGTTACTTTCAGTTGGGCGTCACATACATTGTTAAATGCTACTCTTGCAAACCATTAATGTTTGTGCAGATCCGCGGGGTAAGGAGGATCTTGAAGTGCGCTATTTCATTTCATGAATGGATTACGGAATTGTTATGGGCTAGATTATTTGGAAGAGAGAACGCCAAATTGGTACAGTAAGCAAGTTAATGTAAAAGTGAATGATGTCTTTTCCTCCCTGTCTGCCTGTCTCGTATCTGGGAAGAGCTGATGTGTTGTGTTACATATTTGAGAGATAACTCTTTTTCTCCCCCTCTACCTTGACTTTGTGTATGGAGCCTCCATGCAAAAGCTTCCACCTCATGACTGGTGGCACAGCCATCGGCGACTATCAGAGCCAAGTTCCACCGATAACAATAGTTTGTAAAACGTCCTATCGGTCTATTAATCGGCCAAACCAATTAATCGATATACCTCTTCCTCATGACAATAAACAGATTTTCAGGTGTGAATTCAGTGATGTGCCCATTTGTTGTTTTTTTATTATTATTATTTTGCTAGGATGCAGGAATGGAAAATGACATTTGTTATTTGTTACATTATGATTGTTAAATGTCAGAACATTTTTGTTTAATACATTCTGTGATCATCCATAAAATCCACTGGACTTTTTCCCCATGGTTATAATCACTAAAAGCCTCTGTAAATAAAGCCCCCATCTCTTCATTGAGGAGACTAATGGCTGGGCGAACATAGCTTTGCTTTATGTCTGATTGTGTCGCATGTATGTTCATGATTTGTTTGTTTGCCTTGATTTGCACCGACCCGCCGATTCCCTCTGTCTCATGTTGAAACATCTCAATTATTCCTGCTCACTTGTGTGTTTTCCCCTGTGTATGTGTGTGTGTGTGTGTGCTGACGTTATGGTGGGATCCATTATTATGCCCCTGATTTGTCAAGGAACACAGAGGCAGGGCTCAGTGCCAAGACCAGATCACATGCATGTGTGTGTGTGTGTATGCATGCACTCAATGTGAAATTTATTCAGATGTAACCATGGGAATTGTGGAAAGGCAATTTGTTGTTTTTTTATCAGATTCACCCCCCAAATCATGATGAAATTAACAGGCGGGGGCACATTTAATAAATTATCCTAACAAGGGAGGTAACAAATCACATTGGGTGTGAGTGTGATTGCATGTGTGTGCACTTGTGTTTGTGTGTTGGAAGTATGAATGAAAGCAGAGCTACTTCACAGTCAGGCCTCGGGCATTCATTGGCACCACTCACTCTCTTCGCTCCGGTATTTCTGATGCTCTCTCAGTCCCATCGGAGTAAAAGATCTATACTGAAAAGCACTATTACACTCTGTGTATCTGTCCTTCACTCTCTCTGCGTCTTTCTGTCTGTCTTTCTATTGGCATCATTATAAAAGAAATGAAGAGGCTTGCTGGCAAAGTTAACCCGCTGCCATATTCCCATCAGCAAACATTCATACACACACATACACACAGTAGGAGTAGTTAGAGAATTGGCTGTGAAGCTGCTCCCAGCTAGCCCACTGTGAACTGAATTGAGCAATACAAACATAATTTAAACGGTCAGGCTAATGTACGTGTGTGTGTGTGTGTGTGTGTGTGTGTGTCTGTGCTTAATGTCTTTGGAATTGAGACAATTATGACATTGGAGTATTGAGTGTTGCAGATCCAGGAGTAGAGGAGATGAGAGAGAGAAAATCATAGATATTTTCACTGAGAGAAATGGGGAATAAGGAAAGACATGAGTGGTGAAGACATAGTTGTTTGGCAAAGACAAGTGAAGCAATCAAACAGCATATTAGGGACCAACATTTTCTAAAGTAACAACTTCTGACAATTACTGAGATCAACCAGCAGAACTAAACTTCAGCTGCCACGCCACGGTAATAAAGGAGCAGGAAATTAAAAAAAAAAAAAAAAAAACAGACGAAAACAGACAAAATCAAATGATTACTTGATTTCAACTTGTTCAGAATGAATGTGTTCAACCACAAAGTGCCAAAGAAAGAAGCATTTTGTCTAGTGATGATGCACAAGGGAGTGTGGACTGTCAAGGTAATCCCACCTTTGTGTTTTCCTGGCTTTATTCTTCCTTCAAAGTTACTACAAGCGACTTTTAACTGATTATGGAACAGTCTCATTTGAATACTGATGCATATATATGACCTACCAACACAGTCTCACAGCAGTTTATGAAATAGTTAAAAAATGTAATCTATTTGATTTGTGTACATAGACACAAATTACCCTTTTTTTCGTGATGCATGAACATATTTTTTGTGTGTTTTCCTACGAATGCTCAGCAACACGTTATGCACATGTCAATTTCTGCTCCAGTCTTTTCAAAATAAAACTACTTAGTTAGGTTTAGGAATAGATTGACTTGGTTAGGCTTAGGCAATACACTGCTTGGTTAGGCTTAGAAAAAGATCGCGATTTGGGTTTGAATAACACCAGAATGAGAGGTTTTTCTAAAAGGAGTCTGGCAGCTGCAAATCTTTACGAGACATGGCGGTGGTAGTCATGGAAACACTGCCACTTTTTTCCATAGGGGCCGCCAAAATAAATACAAAATGAAAATTCCTTGAAGTAACTTTAAATGTGGATTAAAATATGCACTTATTTGCTTTTTTTCCGGAAGTTAGATGAGGAGATGGTATTTTTATATATATATGGTATATTTCAACAGTGGTATCAATCTTATCTACCTCTTGGTAAGAAAGAAAATAAGCATTTTTCCCAAAATGTCTAACTATTCTTTTAAGTGAAACTTTTTTTACTTCCTTGCTGGTAAATGTGTTTTTAACAAAAGTAATCTTGCAGTATTCTGCCAAGAAACTCCAACTTCTTTCGACTCTTTTTGTGTCATTCCTACAGTCCTCCTCTCTCTTCTCCTCCTCTCTCTAAACTCTATGTCCCTATTTGTCCTCCTCCTCCTCTTCCTGAGTGATGTGGCGTGATGCACACTGTTACAGTTTCTAATTCGACCTCTCCTTCTCTCCATCCATCCGAACCACCCCATGTGACTATCCCTTCCTCTCATCTGCCACTCCATGCCTTTCTTGTGTTTCCTCGCCTTTTCACATTCTTATCTCTGCTCTCCTGCGACTTAACAAGCACCTTTTCTGCTCTTTCACACTTTATTTTCTCGCTTTTCCGCTTGTTGTTCTCTTACCCTTTTCTCCATCCATTCCTCCTCTCAATTACCTTGTCTGGACAGCATCTGGCTGCCTGGCCCGGTGTGTGCATGCGTGTGTGTGTGTGTGTGTAGGTGACCAGGTGTCTGGGCTGTGTTGCACTGGGTTCTTGTCATTCTGGGGGAACAGCTGCTAACAGGTAACAAGTAGCTGGCTTCCCCGCAGGTTTGGAGACAAATTAGAAAACGGTCACATTATTCAGTCAGGACCTTTCCTGTGTCACCACGGGCTCCAGCCGAAACAAATGGCCACATGTTGGTGCATCATCACCATCTTATTCAATCAGCTAACTCGAAAAAAGAACATTCACTCCAGTCAAGGATTACAATATATATATTTTTTAATGTATTTAAGTTATATCTGCATTACAGTCTTCAAAACATACCATGACAAATAAATAAACAAGCTTATCAGACACCAAAACACAAATTGAATCTAATAGTTAAACGTCTTATCATAGAAAATTAGTGTGGTGTTGTTAAATGATTTAATAAAAATGTAATCCAATAAGCATATTCAAGATATTAGAAGTGAACAACAGTGTAAGCCATTGTCAAACATAAGGCCAGCTGGTTCCACTAACAAGTATGGCCTATGCTGCCAAAGCCTGATATTGCGTATTCCTCTGTTAGAATAAACTGACTTCACAACTGCTATCATATGTTACTCCTCAAATGACAGTTTGGCTGCTTTCAGCATTTACATGTCAACATACTAACTGAGGTCATCTCCTTTCAGGGATTACACTACAACAGACATTTCAACTCCTTTGAATGTGTACACTCCAACTGACACTTTAAACTATTTCAGGTCTTATTTCTTCACTGAACTCTTCATACAACTTTCTCAAACTTCCTCCAAGTTCTTACACAGGGTTTGCGTCAGTGTATTTCAAGCCCGCTGGCTCTAAATTGACGCACCGCCAGGCCTAAGCATCGGGGAATTATGTATTTCTAAGATTTTTTTTTTAACTAAAATGTGTTATACAAGTAGCAAACTCCTTTAAGGAATAACTCTGTGCATAGGTCGTGTGCTTAACGTTAGCAGGTGTCGTTGTGCGGTCGAGAGAGAGAGAGAGAGAGAGAGAGAGAGAGAGGTAGAGTGTGTGTGTGTGACAGAGAGTATGAAGTCAGTAGTAACATTATAGCTGTGAACGTAGCAGTGCAGTGTGTGTACAGTTTGGACTGTCGGTTAATAAATTATACAACTCCTCAAAACCCAAGCCAAGTTCCTGTGCCAGCTGCTGATTAAAGTGAAGGGGGTTAGACCTGAAGCTAGTGACAACTTCGGCTCAAGCTCGCTCGTTTAAGGTGGGCTGACCTCAAAAGGTGGACCACCGCTATTCTCATTTTAGTGACAGACCGCACCTCCGACTTTTGCTTCACCGCTTAATTTCTCTCAGAACTTCCACTTCAACTGACACTTCTACACTCATCTTAACACGTACGATTTCAACTCCTTTCCCTTCAAATTAAACTTCTAACAGCACTTCCATTTTAACTGGCATTTCTACTTCTTTCAGAAATAGTCTTGACACTTTGGCTACGACTTTAACTGCTTCAGTATTTCAGCTATTTCAGCAATTTCAACTGCAAAGTTTCAAGCACAAGTATTTTTTTTTTCCTGAAGATCTACCCCTTTCTAGTTATAACAATATTATTTTTAAATATTTTTTTTTCTCACATGGTGATTAAGTGTGACGTACGAGGCAGAGGCGTAATGTTTCCCCCTGACTGAGTTAACTGAATTTGATTCCTGATGAGTAAAAGATTTAAAAAGCTAATGTGAAAACCTCTTTGGATTTGTGTCCTTTTGTAGTTCCGAACAAGCTGATCGCTCCTGTGGAATTTCCCAACCCATCATCACGATAAATATAAACCTCTTTCTGTCACTTGATGCCACACTTCCGTTTTGTGTCAGCCCAGCAAGAAGTAGGTTTAATGTAACAAGGGACAGACATGGCATAAGTGAATGCAAATTACCTCATTGTAGTACTGTCGGGTCCCACCTTCCCAAGTGACTGTCTGCCAGCTGTGGAGCTGATGATTGAGGGATGAAATGGAGGAAGAAGATTAGGAATCCTGATAATAAACTTCTTACAGGGTCTTTTAAAGCCTCTTAGGCCCTTTCACTCTCACTCTCACTTTACCTTCCTGCCTTCCTCTCTCTCTTCTACTGAACTATTGAATAAATGATGAAATTCAATCTGGCTCTGCAATCACTCCAGTATTTTGTTTCCCTTCCTTTTCCAGCCTGTGTTACTGTCTCTCATTCTTATCTCTGCAATTGAATAAAGGATGAGATCGCAACGTTTCCCCTGCAGTTGTTTGTCCTGTAATCTCTTTTATCTCATTAATTTGTCTCTGTCTTCCTCCTGGTAATTTCTACAAATAGTACTACAGGACTACTGTTTCTTTTCGAATTCCTTTCATAGCCTGGGTAAAACACCCCATGTCCATTTGAATAAAGGTTCAACTTGCATAATAAGATAATAGACCTTGAGCTTCTTTTTAGTTTAAACGTTTAAAAATCAGCTTGATAGCTACACTATCAGTTCAAAAGCATTCAGTTATGTAAGTTATAGATAGGCAAGGTCAAGAAAACTGAAAAAAAGCACTCTCAAAAAGGCAAAAAAAAATTTTTGGTGAATCTGACGAAGTACACA
>CAKALG010037077.1:0-10368 GCA_916700815.1 Helicolenus hilgendorfi | reverse complement strand
GGTGTTCTCATGCACACAATTGCTGGTGTTCCTATTTTAACATGTATTATACCTCATCTAAGGGAAACACCCACACTAATGTGCATAGGCCAAAACAAATGCGCAACTTTCTAACGTGTCCACAGTACTGGCAAGCCTCTGTTTTCTGTTTCATTTGCAGGGATCACAGCGGGGGAAACAAATCGTTGAAAAGGATTCACAGCTCGTGCCGAGTGTATGGAAACGCAGCTGATAACATTCCTGGCCTCACGCAGTAAGTCGTTGCTCACTCGGTATCCAGCACACTGCTTCCCACAGAATCAGTTGGACTGTACTGAGTCCTGTCTTGTTCCCTCTGTCAGCACTAGTAGCAGCTGACTGCACGGCACTTTATCATGGTGTGATAAACTGTTCTGTTATGCCTCGGGGAGAAAAGTGAAAGACTTCACTACATAAACCAGAAAACCGGCGTTGCCTCATTTGTTTAGATTGGCAAGTAGATTTTAACATCAACGTTATTTCAAAGAAGGGGTTATCTTTTATGTTTTCGAGATACTGCACATATATGAAAGTTATTTTTATTATAAAGTTTAGAAATGTACTTCCCAATGCCCCTTTCTGCTTATTAGGTAACAGGCTGTCATAAAAGATCTACTTCTTACATTCTCCTTATAGCACTTTTCTTTTCTCTCTGTGTTCCCAGCCCTCTCTCACACAAGGACTCAGTAACAGTTGGCCGAATGCACTTTAAGGGGCTCTTCACTCCTGGACACACAGTGGGCCACATGATCTACCTCCTGGATGGCCGGGCGGTCGACGCCCCCTCCAGCCTCTTTTCTGGCGACCTTGTGTTCCTCTCAGGATGTGGTGAGTTACAGCACAATGGGATCCATAGAAATTATCATATAGAACTGACAGTGTGCTTCACAGCAACTCGTGTTTTTATGTAAAACACAGAAAAGACAGAAAATATCCCGTAATGGGAACTGAATGACTTTAAGGAGATAATGAATTGGCTGTTTGCCAATGCTAAGCTAAATAGAAGTCATCTTCTCGATACAGTCAGTGAAAAGAAAGGCATTAACTTGTCCTCATGCAGAGATCTACCCGCAGACAACTTGAATATACAATGAATTATTATGATAGGTTGTAATGTAGAACACGCATCATCGGGTCAACCAGGAAATCAGGGCGCAGTGAACACAAAGTTAGAGTGCTTCTGACCTGTCTTTACTATATAGAGCTGCAACGATTAGTCGACTAATCGATTAGTCGATCAACAGAAAAATAATCGCCAACAATTTTGATAATCAGTTAATCAGGAAATGCTGTTTTCAGCCTCTCAAATATGGAGATTTTTGGCTTTTCTCAGTTTTATATCACATTAAAGTGAATATCTTTGGGTTTTGGAATGACGAAACAAGACATTTTAAGATATCCCCTTGGACTTTGAGAAACTGGGTTGGACACTTTTCACTATTTTCTGACATTGTATTGACCAAACGATTAATCGATTAATCTAGAAAATAATCTGCAGATTAATTGGTAATGAAAATAACCATTAGTTGCAGCCCTAGTACTATGATATTTTATGGCAGAATCCTATTAGTGCAGATACCTGGTGGCTTACCTAAACATCAGACCTCAAGACCAGCTGTATTGTACAGCTCCTATCTGTCTTGTACAGGGAATGCATTCTGAATTCATGGCTCTGGCTCATATGCCTACTTTTGATGCTCACACACACACAGAGCACCCAACCTCTCCACATGCAGTCAGCATGTCCAGTAAACAATGAACACACGTCATTGTCATCTCTACTGAACTCTACTACTACATGCAAATGGTACCGCTTTCTATTTCCACCAAAGCATTCAAATTAGTTTTGCTTTGCCAATCCCAAGTGTTAGTTCTTAAAAATGCAAGGTATTATAAATGTCCTTATAGCATGGCTAATATTGAATATTTACCATGTTTTCTTGGTTGTGTTTTAATCTCATTGTTACTTATATGGTTATTGTTTTTACTACCCTGTTCCCTAGAGGATATAAGGAATTTAATAACAGGAAATCTGCAGGTGTCTAACACATCATAAAAGGATCAAATTAAAAAATACCGTTTACTTGAGTAAAACCTGGTGTTGTTGTTTTCAGGGAGGATGTTTGAAGGCAGCGCCACAACAATGCTGTCATCTCTGGACACAGTCGCCTCCTTAAGTGATGAAACTCTACTATGGCCCGGTAGGAAAATCTTCTCACTTGTCAGAGACGATGTAGATGTGGCGGTGGTTCGAATGCGTTGATTTCTGTACTTTGATAGACATACTGCAGCAGAAGAGGCGGTGTGGGGACTTCTATAGACTGTAAGCATTTAAGTGCGGGCATGACTTTTTACTTCTGTGCCCACCGGCTATCCTTCAGGTCATGAGTATGCAGAGGACAACCTGCTGTTCGCTGCTGAGGTTGAGCCTCGCAACGCTGCCAGGGAAAACAAATCTCAGTGGGTGCTGCTGCAGCGAGGCCAGAAGCTGTGCACGGTGAGAATGATGTATTGCCATTGTTATGCCTCTGTAGCACGCCGTTCCAGAGAGGATTCATGTTGTCCAGCACCTGGGAGGAAGGGTTTATCACCTGCCTACAGTGGATGTGTTGTCGGTGCCCGAGCGCTCCTCTTCCAGGCTCTCTCAGTCGAGTCTCATCTGTGATACAGTCTGCAGCAGAGCAAAGGATCGCTGTTGAGTGAAGGGCCTATCCAGAATTTAGATTAGTTTCTATCTGCCATCTATACACCACGGCACTAGAGGCAGTTTCACTCATCTGCAATGATAAGCCTTTTTTACAACGGATATTTTGACTTGTCATAGCAGCAAAGGCATAGGTGTTACTGATAACATTAATGATGGCTCCCATTGTATTCAAGTGTCCAGCATGCACCGTACAGGACCCTGAAACTGAAACAGCTAAATGGAAGTCAGCCATCATTCATTTTTAGTATTTACACCTGTGCTTTCCCCACAGTAGCCGTGTTTCCATTCACATCTTTTTATGCACATTTTGAAGTATCACATTAGAAAAACTGTATGGAAACGGCAAAGTTCAATAAAACTTCCTCAATTGTGGGGAAAAAAAAGTTTTTACACTTGCTTCAGGTGGTTTTTGCCTTTTATCAAAAACGAGTCGATGCGCTAAATGGGCGTAGTGAACATTTAACTCGCATGACTGTTTCTGCTGTCGGCGTCTTCTCGGATATTCCCATAACGTGTGAATGCTCGTCTTTGTAACCAGACAGAATGAAACATGGCCAGTACTAGCTGACATGAAAGAACAATAAGAACGTGTGACTAATTCACATTTCTTTTTTTGCAACGTTCCAAAAGTTCACTTAAACTTCACTTGACAACTGAATGGAAACACGGCCAGTGACATGTTACAACACATCAACAACTACAGTGGCTTGCTGTGATACTACCTCCGCCTCTGCTAGCTTATTGGCAGTGCTGCTTTTGCTGGATATCCATCAGCTTCACATATTATAATTTGCTTTGTGGTGGGAAGGAGAGATTTACATTAAACAATATGATAGCAGAAATTCCCTTTAACACTTGAACTCCTTGTTTTAGCTGCTTTTAACGTCTGTGATCCAGGGCTTTATCATCTGGATTGGCAATCATTGTGTATTATGCTCAAGTAAATGCATGAAATGGAAAGCTAAAAGGTGATTTATTGTTGATGACGAGGACGTTTTGCAGCATTTGAATTGGGGGCAGAGATGCAGAAATGCAAAGCTGTGCTGTTTTAAATTGGCAGGAACCACTTGAGTGAATGGCATGTGAATCACTGTGGCTGCTAGAGTCACATAAATTCTAGGAGGGCTGATTTTGATGTGCTTTTTCATTTTCAGTGTCCCTCCACTATCGGAGAAGAGAGGCAGTACAATCCTTTCCTGCGCAGCCACTCCACAGACCTCCATCTGGCCCTGGGTGTGCAGCAGTTCCAGGATGAAGACTGGACCCAGTTCAGGGCTCGGGTGCTGGAGGAGCTGCGGAAACGCAAAGACCTCTTCAACAGGAGATAGTAGTGGAATCACTAAAACCAGCTGAACACGGGCGAACAGAGGAGGCAGCTCACCGGTACTGGACAGTGGTACGTTGTAAAAGTAATGCCGAGCGGAGCGCCGAGGTACTGAATGAAACGTTAAAGAAACCAGTTTTGTAAATTCGAAGGGGCATTAAGTCATTTTTGACCTTTATCAACCTCTATTAGAGACCACTAGGAACAATAGTCACAACATAGTCATTACCTCTCCATTTACTGTATATCGTGCTAGTTTTGTGTTTGCAGACAGAACAGTGCACAGTACTGCCTCTTTAACACAGAGACATAAACAATAATCTAGATCTGCATGAGTAGCTTTCTGTTATTTTAGTAGATATGTGATTCTGATCTGCATACTACCTGGGTTAATTTAGCATGTTAAGTACTGTATTTTTATTGCATAGTCTGGTTTATTTTTAAGACAAGCAAATTGTGCATTGTTTTAAAAACCTTACATGAAACATCTTTGGTATGCTGGTTTCAGGTTTACAGTGTTGCTGAAGAGTAATGAACTTCTCCACGGAAGTTGTGATTTTTGGAGTTGAATATTTGATTTTGTTTTATTATTTTCAACAACAACGGTACGTTTAATTTAACAAATCATACTTGGACTTTGTGTTAGCACAATAGATGGGTATGGAGAAAAACAAGTCTGTACACTAGCCTTTCATGTGAATCTTTGTTTGCTGAATCTAAGAGCCAATTTTGTATTGACTTTTTCTTTTGGGAGATGTTGCTGACGGTAGTTCTTGATGTGTGCGATTGGGCTACTAGCCCTGTTTCATTTTGAGAATTCACTAAGGCCCTGATCACACTGAGACGCGTCGCTAGAAATACACCAGCAAAACAATTGTTTTCTTATGGTATGGCACACCTGTCGTGCGCTCCATTCTGGCACCATCGGTGCACAAAAGTCAAAATATTCTCAACTTCTCAGCGCCAGGCGTGGAGTTGCACCGCTCGTCATTGTCACACTTGGCCCAGGCAGCCAATCAAATCAAGCAATAAGCAGGCTTTACTACTACTACTACTACTACTACTACTTACTTTACAATGAAGCTAACAGCCCCCGCTCCACCAGCGCATAAGCTGTTTTGCCCGACGCCTTTTGCCAAAGGGCGTTTTTAAAGTGGCCGCGCCTGTAGCAAAGCGTCTCGGTGTGATCAGCCCCTTAGATGTTAGAGGTGAAACGCGTGTTTTCTACTTCAGCCCTTTTTTGAATCTCTCAGCAAATAGTTTTTTTCTCAAAGGCAGAATGAGTAGGATTTGTTGGTTGCGGTTTGGAAACACAACAGTCAAAGTTAGCTCCTCCTCGCCAGTTCAGCGACACCAGAAGCTCACGCCACTTTACCGCGGTTAGGTTTAGGGTGCTTGACAGCGGGTGCTCGCCAACCCCAGATTCCCTCTCTTTTTGGAATGAGCTTTGTCCGCTTCGCCTCGTCATATTTGCATTTATTTCATAATTTTCTTAGCTTCCTCTTGGACGCGTGCTACAATCTGGCACCTGGTCGCTACGTTTTTATAGAGGTTGACGCCCAGAAATGTCCCAAACACAGCAAAATAAGAGAATCCAGGCTGAGGGCAGGTTCTCTGCAGATACAGACACCGCCACACACTGATAAGTGGGTCATAAGTGATGATTGACAGGGATTATTTTTGTATCGGTCTATTCATTGTTTGGGCTTTTCTAAGTAAATCCTACTCAATCTGCCTTTAAACTAGTTGTTCCACATTTAGCATTGTGTTGTTCAAGTGTTAGTAGTTGCACCGTGTGAACATGAACATGAACATGTGTGTGAAGGATTTGACTGGTAGCGCATTGTACTGTATGATACATGACTTTATTACTGTAGAAGGGATGATTTCTTATGTTAGCCTGTAGATAACTAAACATACAGGGTGATGTTGAATCAAGCAATCTGTAGACATACACTATGTTTCGCAATCAGTTTTGTTTAAAATGTGTAATATTTAAAAGTTAGATGATGATGGAAAGACCTGTCATTTTCTTCCTAATATGACAATACAATGTGACATTGACTGCGGTACTCACTTTAAATTTCAGAAGGAATATTTTATAGCCAATTTGAAAACCAAAATTGTACATATTTTTAATATATTGAAGGATTTATTATACTGTGACAATACAATGGACGCAAATTATTTCAGTATAATAATAAAAAAAATCTTCTTCCCATGCACATTTGATTATTTCTGTTGTCTTTTTATAAAGGAAATGCAACATCTGTTAAGGTGGAAACGGGCCAGAATGCAAAGGAATAATCCTTTAAACTTCTGTGCGGTGAACGCTCCTCAGATTCCTCCGTTGCTTCTGCAGTAGGGCGGGTATCAAAGCTCCTTCTCCCCTGGTGATTGTTGACTAAAATGTTATTCTGTTTGTTTGATGCGGATTCCCATCCTATTTGCATATGTTTGAGTTATGAATACCACCACATGGGAGACTGTTTTACTTCAGGTTACGTTTTAATGAGGGAATATGAAAGTAAACTCCTTCATTAGAGCTGTGTATGTGTTATTTGTTGTCTTTAGGAGTGTTAAAAACTGACAGCTGAGTTATTTTTCCCACTGCTATAACTTCCCTAAACTCAAATAAGAGAGTAACCTACTTTACGCACATGCAAAAGATATTCGAGAAAAGAAAGACAAGGGTGAACTGAACTTTCTGTCGACAAAGCGGTGTGATAAAACAGAACAACAAGCAGTAGTGGGTTGTGTCTTGGGTCCAAGTCTTGTCTCTGTATAAATCAGAGGGACACTGATGAAAGTGGAGTTAGTAATTTATTACTATGATAATATTGTTTGAGTTTTTGCCTATTAATATAAATACAGTCAGAAGCAGACATGCATCAGCACCTGAAACTCACAGGCTCTCGATACAAAACAACCACAACCAGAAACTGCTGCCCTGACTAACAGAAACTCAATCTACCATAAAGCCATGTACAATCCAAGGACAATTTACTGTCTTCTAGGTCATTAATATTACTATAACCGTTATATTTTATTACTATTCCTCCATTAGGTCTTTTTTTCAGAAAAGATATTTTGATGTGTCTCAGTAGTAAAAGAGCAGGTGTGAATGATAAAGTTAATGATCGCTGAATTCCACTGAGCTGCTTCGGTTAATGTTGGTTGGTAACACCTGTGCTTTTCCTTCCATAACAAGTCAAAACGTCTGCTGAGAAAAAGGCTCATTACAGAAGCAATTTTTGTAAATCAAATAACATCATGAATAATTTTACAGAGGATAGGACAAACATCATTTGACAAGATGACTCAAAACTATTAGTGGTAATTTCAGTAACACAAGGGATTGCTTTATGTTTTGTTGTAATCTTAGATTAAAAAAAACAAGATATAATTGCTTAATATTTCAGCAAGCATCAGTATCACACATACAATACACTTTCAAAGCATTTCTTACAATTCCAATTTTTTTATGATTGTCCATGATTAATCGCAAATTAATCACACATTTTTATCATTTCAAAATGTACCTTTAAAACTTAGCCCGCTACAACCTAAAAATCGCAACTTGCGTTAATGCATTGAAGAAACTAATTTGGTATGTATACATATATATATACATATATATGCAGTATATATATTATTTAACATTTGTAAATTCATCTGATCTACCAAGTGCACAACAGACAGACACTATTTAAACTATACACACTGTTTTCTGATTGATTGTTCCATTAGGTTTCACAACAGAAGGAACCTAACTATTAATTTACTCTTTATCAATATGATGAATTCAGCAATTCTTTCAACTTTTTATTTTGTATTAGTTAGTTAATTGTTTCACCTGGATAGTTTTGGGGATAGTTTTGTCTCATTATTATTTTTAAAAAATATATTTTTATTGACAAATTTTAACGACAACACACACATCAAACAAAAATCCAGACCTGCAACCAAACCCGAAAGTTCCCACACTCGCACACACACACACCCATCCACACACTTTTACACCCGGGGAGGAGTAATACAAATCCCTAAGAGAGAATTATCTAAACTGCTTGTCAAGGACAAAACATACATATCATTATATACAGTATCATCCATGTGATAATGAAATGTAGGCCATCCATAGTGGGAGTATTCAACAGCAGAACAGAGAAAAGGAAAACAAAACAATCAGTATATGAATAGAAATATTGTCAAACTGAGTCCAAATATTGCAAAAAGGGTCCCCAAGATTCTTCCCATTTATGTTGACATTTTAAATTATTGGCTCGCAATTTCTCCATGTGGATAACTGAGACCAATTCATGCAACCAGTTTCTGAAGCAGGGTGGAGTTGGTGTCTCCTTATTAGACTATTATTTTTTTGTAAGGCAAGGCAAGACAAGGCAGCTTTATTTGTATAGCACATTTCAGCAACAGGGCAATTCAAAGTGCTTTATGTAAACATTCACGAACATTGCGACAAAGTGCAAAAGAACATTAAGACATAATTAAAACAGTTATAAAAACATAACACATTAAATATTAGAAAATAAAAACAAGCTAAGCAATGATAGAAGCTAAAATAGAAAATAACACACAAGAGTAAAAGCTCTAGTGCAGTATAAGATCATTATCTGGTTTAATAAAAGGCAGCAGCAAACAGGAAAGTTTTAAGCTTTGATTTAAAAGAACTCAGAGTTGGTGTTGGTCCTGCAAGTTTCTCCAGATATTTGGTGCATAAAAACTGAATGCTGCTTCTGCATGTTTACTTCGATTTATATTTTTAATTGGGATGCCTTTACTGCCTCTTTTATTAATCAATAATTAAATACAGATAAATACTGCATATCACTTAAATAACACCTACTGTTGCTCTCTAATCGTCCCCCATAAACCAAAATAACATATCAGAGCCACGTCTCTATAATCTCGTCCATTCCGGTCCACTAACTGAACTCCGCTCCGTGTTTTCATCCTGATCCCGTCGACGTCACAACCAGGAAGTGGATACGGAATCACTACTACTCACCAAACAGCAGCTAGCTGACAGCTACAGGTGGAGGCTTCAGTCTTCAGGAGTCTGTCTGACACTAATCACAGCTTCTCGGTCAAGATGTTGAAGGCGGTTATTTTAATTGGAGGCCCCCAGAAAGGTGAGAATAACTCTCATACTTGTGTTGTGTTTTCAGAGTGAAGCTAGGTTGCTAAAGCTAACAATAAAGACCCTGAAGGCTGAGCTGGTTTATATCACTGACGTGGCATCATGAGGGGACACCTCACAAACTAAAGGAAAACAAGATCATTTAACACTTAATATGTTATGACGAACTGACAACATGTAAATAACAACACTGTCTATGCAGGTAGTATAACGTCCTGTATCTGTTTTGACCCTACTTATTGTTATTAACTCATTTAATCACCCATTAGACTCATTATTTCTTTTACCAAGTGAACGTACTCCAGTTTGAAAATGAGGTATTTTAAGATTATTTTACATTTACTGCAGGAATAAGTGAAGTAATGTGTTTAATCTTGACTTTAAGACACACTCTTCAGTTCTGCATACATTTAGGTCATCAATATTAAAGGTCCCATATTATACATATTAAAAAAAAGTGAGATTTTCATGTTTTTTTTTAAAATTTACTACCAAACCCTAAAATGTTTTGTTCAACAAATTGCTTGTCCATAAAGATGGACATTAAAAATACCAAATTTCTAACAAGGATTTTTATTTTTATATAACGGAGAACATGACATCACCTGTGCTGTATTTAACTGTATTTAAGGGGTGAATCATGAGTAAAAAGTGATCTACATTATAATCTGATTTGCAAGTAATCACCGACATTGCTTTGCAGGCACAAGGTTCAGGCCGCTGTCATTCGAAGTGCCCAAACCCTTGTTTCCAGTAGCTGGTGTGCCCATGCTGCAGCATCACATTGAAGCATGTGCCAAGGTGAGTGTCAGTGCAATACTATAGTCACTGTTGCTGCCGAGTATTAGCAAATGTAGTTTACAATGTAGGGCGATTGTGGAATTTTAGATTGTTCAAAGGTAAGATTAAGGTTAATATGTTAGCCTATATATTCAAGATAGAGATTATATTTGTGTTTTGTGTTAAACTTGAATGAAACCAAATAGAAATTAAATTTAAGTTTAGTCAGTCTTTACTAACTGTTGTCCTATTTGTTGTGATGCAGATAATAGCCCTTAACAAAGTCCAATAATGAACATCTTTTGTTACAAGGTACCGAATATGAAGGAGATTTTGCTCATCGGCTTCTATCAGCCAAATGAAGAACTGACCAGATTC
>CAKALG010037076.1:0-18909 GCA_916700815.1 Helicolenus hilgendorfi | reverse complement strand
CACTCCCACCAACCCATCTGAAAAGTTGGTGGATATTACAGAGAGAGAAGGAGAGAGGCGAAGGGTTTTCTCTCTCGCCCTCTCTGAACATGCAGCACTAGCCTTGGGCAAAGGCTGTCCCAAGGGCCTCCATGGCGGACTAGCCTTCAACACACACACACACACACACACTCTCTCTCTCTCTCTTCTTCCAGTGCTCCCTCTCTTTCGTCTTTGCCCTTTCCCCCCTTCCTCCCTGTAAAAACCTCCCAGCGGTGGCTTTCAACAGAGCCTGAGCCAGCATCATGCACACATGCAGCCACAGCAGCACAAGGACTGCACGTGTTCCTGTGAAGCCTTGACAATGGTGTAAGAGTCAGGATATTTTGAGCTCAACACTTTGAGAATGCCAAGCCTTTGATAAGTTCAATCACACCTCCAGGTTGTGGAAGTCTCCACCCTCGGGTCAGGTCATGCAAACACTGTCGGGTGTTTTAAATCTCATGTTTAGTCCTGTTTTTCTCTTCTTTTTATTAATATTCTCGCTCGCCTTGATTAATCCTTTGGTTCTTGTTTGTCTTTGTTTCATCAAACATTATTTTTGTGTGTTTTGTTTCTCCTTTTCACTTCATTTACAACTGTGAGCCACTTTGTAATGTTTCAAAAAAGAGCTAAATTAGGCCCTATTTAAACAGAGAAATGCAAGACACACTAAAAACTAGACCTAACGTAACGATACTACAAATACTTACATACAAATACCCAAGAAAAAGGATCCATCTTCCATTAGATCATGTTCTGCACGTGGACAATGTTCTCTTTGTTTCTCCCCTGCTGTTGTGTGCATGCCTGCAGTGATCACCTAATTAGTTCAAGGAACACAATAAACATTTTTTGTTATTTGCTATTAAAAGCTGTCTTGTCTTAAGTACGTGGTTAATTAATAAGCAGAGAACAATAGAAGGAATGCCTAATGTTTGGCAGTTTGCTCAATAGTAATAAAAATGTATTCAGAAGGCTATTAATGATGCATTAAACTCATAAAACACTTTTTATAATAAAAAGTGCTGGTATTACTTGGTATCAGATCAAAGCAAATCCCTTACACATTTGGCCCCAGTTTGCAGAGGTGAGAATGCAGAATTTGTTCATAATTTTTTATCATTCTTCACACGACTATCTACCACTTTCACGTGAACAACCAAGTACAACACTACGAATGCCTTCAAAGCTCGTCCTTGCGAAAGTGTGCTTTATTATCTCAATATGTATCATTCGTTGCGTCTTGTTTCTCTCTATAGCAACAGGCTTTTAGCCCCCACCTTCGAGTGTGGCCATTCAAAGCAGCTATTAACACTTAGGCCTTAAAAGGTTCTCTATACGATATCCAGAGCATTAATATAGCAGCAAACGACTACTTGCTATGTAAAGATATAGTGGAGTAATGTCTACCAGAGCAGAGAATGAAGTCACTCTCCTGCTCACTCTGTTTTGTTGACATCGCCGGACCATGCGCGCATGCCTTTCAGTGCATATTTGTGCATGTGAGCGTGCCCCACTGGTTAGCTCACTGCTGCCAGTCTGCACTGCTCTCATACGGTGGTTACAGCTGATAACGCCATCCCGACTGACATCGCCATTTATTTATTTTTGTATTCATTTCAGCAAAACATCTCCATGTGAACAGGCCTTTTTTTTTCAAAGCCTGCATCAAAAGTCACTTAATTAAAGTACTAAAGGGTACAAAGGGATGGCAAGCAGGCACATTTTTCTCACGATATGATACTTTCAATACGTTACAGAACAGAAGTCAACGCGACGCAGCAGAGAGCTCCTCCTTGGTATTGAGTGGAATCGATGCGAAGGTGAAGGCGAGGTGAAATGTGAAGCAGAGATGGGGTCAGCTGAGTGTTTTACCGCTAGCATTGTGGCTTGTGCACATCATTGATCAGTTGATATCTTAATGTGTCTGAATGAGGTGATCTTCTGCAAACTCCATTAGCTTAAAAAGAGGTTATTAGAGAGGAACAAAAGTTGTCTTCAGTTGGATCGTGCCGTCAGACATTTTACTTCAAGGCTGTTGAAGCATGAAGGTGGTGCTCCTCATTTCCTCATTCGCCATTGTTTTGTAATCTTAGTGTTGGGTACGAAGACTCAGAGGCAGCAGGTCTGTGCCTATTCAGAGTCCCAAGGCCACTGACCAAGTCAAGTTATTATTGATGCTGACCTGAATTTTTATTCACACATCAGCAGCATCACTAAAATAGCCTACGTCCTCTCAGGAATCAATGCTTTCCCAGTCAGAATCTTGGCCATGCCATTGCATCTGTTTAAACTATTTTGTTTAGTGCTGTCAAAGTTAACACGATAATAACGTGTTATCGTAAATTTGTTTTAACGCCACTAATTTTTTTAAGATGAAGATGCTGGCATCATATAAAACTAGAAAATCTCAGGAATCCATTGGTACCAACCATGTCATACTAGCTTGTCGTGGTTAAATAACGCTCCAAACTTAAGCTAAATTGTGGCGAAGAAAAACTGGCATGGCCATTTTCAAAGGGGTCCATTAAATTCTGACCCCAAGATATGTGAATGAAAATGGGTTCTATGGGTACGCACGAGTCTCCCCTTTACAGACATGCCCACTTTATGATAATCTCTTGCAGTTTGGGGCAAGTCATAGTCAAGTCAGCACACTGACACACTGACAGCTGTTGTTGCCTGTAGGGCTTGAGTTTGCCATGTTATGATTTGAGCATATTGTTTTATGCTAAATGCAGTACCTGTGAGGGTTTCTGGACAATATTTGTCATCATTTTGTGTTGTTAATTCATTTCCAATAATGAATATATACAAACATTTGCATAAAGCAAGCATTTTTGTCCACTCCCATGTTGATAAGAGTATTAAATACTTAACAAATCTCCCTTTAAGGTACATTTTGACCAGATAAAAAATACTTTGCAAATTAATTGCGATTAACTATAGACAATCATGCTAATAACTGCAAATACATTTTTTAATCGATTGACACCGTTTAGAGGACTTGTTGTAAGGGAGGGGTGCAGTGGATTACTGACAGCTAATTAATGTAGTGCCCTCCACCTTCTTGAGATGTAAATCAGTATGCCAGGTGTTCAGTAAAAACTCTATTTTCTGCAACCCCACTTATTTGACACAAACAACTCGTATGCATTTGCATATATCTGATGCCAATTGTGTGTCTTCTAAAGTGCATTTGGTCTCTGAACACACTATACATGTGTTACTGAGGAATAAGAATACAATCCGAGGCTCTGTGGGACTCTTACATTTCTACTGCAGCCACATGTAACCTATCCAGTGATCCGAAATCTGTGCTTCTACTTTATTACCCTCCTACAGTAGTAAGGGCTGGACCTTTTTCGAGTTTTAAAACTGGATACATACAGCTCTGTCTTTTTCCCTTGTGCCCCCTCTGTGTTGAATTGAGGGCACAATAATGAGGGATGCACTAATAGAAGCATCAAGTACATGGAGGCGAGGGAGGGATAGAAAAAGTGGAAGATGCTCAGGAAGAAAATGAGAAGCAAGTGCAGGGGAGTGGGGAGGAGAGGTTGAAGGAAGAGGAAGGGAGAGGTTCAGAGAAATGAAGCATTGAGCTGAAAGTACGGTCGGGCAGAGCGGCCACAGTCAGCAGTTGGTACAGGAAATCCATATGTAAGGAAGCAGTGTAGTACAAACTGACAAAAAGTCACCTTTTTATTTGCTGAAAAATGCCTGCCTTTGTATGCAGATTCAAATATTTATAATGTGAATGTCAGTTAGTGGTATTAAAGGGGATATATCATGCTCATTTCCAGGTTCATATTTGTATTTTGGGTTTCTACTAGAACATGTTTGCATGCTTTAATGTTAAAAAAAACACGTTGTTTTTCTCATACTGTCTGTCTGAATATACCTGTATTCACCCTCTGTCTGAAACGCTCCATTTTAGCGCCTGTCTCTTTAAACCCCCTCCTGAAAAATCCCAGTCTGCTCTGATTGGCTTGTGAGAAAAATGTGGTGCACCTTTGCAAAGGTAGTTGTTGAATCACATGTTTTCTGATCTAGGCAAAATATCCAGACAGGAGGGTATCAATATTACAACGATAGGGCTGACCATTGGTGCTTTTACAACATATTTACACAATGATCTTTTTGATAAATAATCATCAGTAATGTGGATATAATGACCAAGTGGGTAAAGGCAAATAATAGAACAACTACAGTCTGGTAAATTCAGAAAATTATATCACTTTAATGTAGCCTTTAAAACCAGGAAAAGACAACATTTATGTCATATCACAATATTTCGATATCCAAAATGTAGGACGATATCTAGTCTCATATCACATACATATCATATCATCATATCATATTGATATAATATCGATATATTGATTTGTGTTCCCTGCTCATGCCTCTGAAAAAAAGGCATCTTTTCAGACATAAGATTATTTTATTTCAGTCATTTTAATGGACTACAGTGTCATTAAACAACCCTTTTTCAAGCATACCATCTTTCAGTTTGTGTAGGAAAAAGGTCATTTGAATGTTTCTCACTCATGCAGCACCCAGATGTGTTCCTGCTGAGATAGAAATCTCTCTCCTGTTCACACCCACCTTACTTTTCTATTACTTTCTCTCTGCCCTCCACACACCGCCACCGTCATCATCATCACCACCCACTCCTCGTCTTCCTCTCCCATCTCATTTTTGCAGGCGGAGGGAACTGAGCCAGGACATCAGACTTAGCTCCCAATTCTCCTCCACTCCATTGCTCTAATGCAATTAACTCCACTGGTGGGAATAGACGAGGAGAGCTGGAGCAATTCCTGATTAATCCAATCAAATAGGTCCATGGTCTGTGAGTGTCTGTGAGTGTGTGAGTGTGTGTGTGTGTCCAAACCACTGTCCAAAACTGCTATAATAATGGTCTTTAATGCATACACACACACACACACTCCTCCTCTGCCTCAGGCTGCTAATGAAACTTTTCATGTAGATCATATTAGTGGGCAGATATTTTTGTAAGGGGGAGAAGTGCTGGCCAGTCCACAGCTCTTCAAATGGACAAGATGCCTCCGTTAGTTAAGCTGACCGTACTGTTTAATGGATTCACTCCAGGGGTCCAACAGTGGCTGCTATATATGGAGCCCTTTATTTCACTAATGACCAGAGTAATGGCTCAATCAGAATAAAATAGCCTTATGTAAAGTTATTAGCAGTACAATACGCTTCCTACGACTGCTTCACAATAAAAGCCAGTTGACTGTTTTTAACGTGAAGCAGCAGCAGTATGAAATGTGAAGGTTCTCATTAGCATTTGAACATAATACTGCTCTGATACGGTGTGAGGAGAGTGAACTGTAAACAGTGAGGCTGGATTCAATGACATAAAATTAAAAACTGGTAATAGTGTGGCAAATAAACTCAACATATCATAAGAATTGCTCATTTTATGATAAAAGCACCAAATTTGGCAAATGTGTTGATTGATATTTTGGGAACAAACCTGGATATTGGCCAAACTCGTGATGGACCCTGGTGGCCGTGGCAGCCATTTTTCAAAATGGCCACCAGCGGTTGGTCAAACTTTCCTATCCCATTAGAACCACATACGATAGAGCGCTCCTGGGATGATGTATTTTTGTAGGCCAACCAGGGAGTTAGCATCGCCCTGGTTCCCCTTGACAAAAAGCCAATGGGATTTTTACATTGGGTTTTGGATTATTGCAGAAAATAAGCTCTGTGGCAAACACACGTTTATGATTTACACAATCGCCAGAAGTAAAAAGCTAACATTAGGCTATAAATGAACCACATCATGGTCACATGAGCGCGAGTATGACGTTTTGTAGTCTTATTTAGACGCTCGTTAGCAACCGCCTTTTTTAAGACATATAAAAGCTTCAAAATTCACAATTGGGGTATGTATTGATTTATTTTATGTTGCACAACAAAACGTTAAAATCTCTAAAGCTTGTATTACCTTATTTCCGGCATCTAACTAAAAACCCATTGACTTCGAGATGAGGGAACCAGAAGTCCTAAAACTCATTTCCGGGTTTTATAAGTCATTCCTGTAGCACTCTATAACGGACATAATTTAGATCCTAGTTACTCTGAGAATCAAATAATACTCACTCACAATTGTATGGACTTGTCTGGTCCTGGACTGATCATTTTCATTATATAAAAATGTTATTAAATAGTGCCGTGAATCAGTAAAAATAGTATTATTTGGTCATCAGAATGCCAATCTCCAATGGCCCAACAACCAGATTTCTTGGAAATATATTAAGCTATATTTGTACCAAATTTGGGTAGGTATATACAGTATATGTTTATAAAATGAGTAGATTAAATCAAGCAATCTGATTGGTATATAGATGTGATATATTTCCCACATAGCACTGCTATGACATGTCTAACCTTTGCACTTTCAGTATCACTCCGCATCTGAGAAAAAAACATTACACTCCTTAGATACCTATGCCAACACGGCACAGGTTACAGATACAAAGTAACAACAAAGTTAGCTACAAAATGGAACTATTTAAGATTAACTTCTATGGAGGAGTGAAATGAGTCGTGTCCATCTCCAGAAAAACATCCACCTGCTTAACGACATGTAGAGCAAGAGAATACGCAAGCAGGAACTCAGCAGAAATACACTCTGCAGCCCCACGACTCAGACACTATCTGATGCGGGTCTTGACACGGGAGAGATTATGGCCGTAAGTGGATTGGCAACCGAAACTCATACTCATATTTAAATGTATGTAAAGTATGGCACAAGCATCTAATCCTGACCCAGTCTCTGAAGAACAGAGTGGTCTACTTCTCTCTCCATTTTTTTGTCCTACTGCTCCTAGTCGTATTTACTTGACTCTCCAAAAAAAAAGCCATAAAATGCTTAAAGGTCCCCTACAGTGGGGGATTTCACAGCAGCCACCCACCTGCTGTGTTTCGGTGGAGGTGGCTGTCAAATGTGTCGGCTCCGGATTATATACATCACACAGAGGAACGCTGAAGCTTTCCATCCTGCAGATCCACTGTATCCTCAGTGTCCTCTCCCTTACATAATATTCACACTACGCTGTCACGCCACGTTACTGCCTACTGC
This sequence comes from Helicolenus hilgendorfi, assembly GCA_916700815.1. Taxonomy (NCBI): domain Eukaryota; kingdom Metazoa; phylum Chordata; class Actinopteri; order Perciformes; family Sebastidae; genus Helicolenus; species Helicolenus hilgendorfi. Next base: position 11,777 of record CAKALG010037076.1, on the reverse strand, counting down.
CTGTCAGAGTAGTGAAAAATAATGACTGCACTGATGTGTTAGCGTGTGTGTGTCTGTGTGTGTTAGTTGATGCTCCAGCTGAACTTTTGTTTTGGTCAAGGACACAATTCTGTGCTGTCTACAAGAATGAAGAGAAGCCAGCTGATTGGCTACTTCACAACTCATTACAACACACACTTATGCATACACAAAAACACACTCGCTAAAGCACACAACCCTGCAAGGTCGCAATCGAAGTGGATGTTTCTTTTAGACAGTTTTTGTCTTGTTTCAAAGTGTCCCTCATAACCAAACGAACCCTATTAGATACAACAACCCTGAGCTTCATTTATCAAACGATGTGTGAGCGAGCGTACGTGTGCAATAATAACAGCTGCTTCTTTGCCTTGTGTCTGTGCGTGTGTTCCCTTTTTGTGAACGAGCATCTTGGACCAGCATTTAATCATCATGCAAAGTCTCATATTGACAGATGATGAGATGGAGAGCCAGCCCACCCTCAGGGAGTGTTTTTTGAGACTTTCAAAGATGATTTTTTGAAAGCAGGCAGAGAAGTTAACAAGCAGGGATACAACAGCGTAGCAAAAGATACAGATTTCAAAGAAGCTCTGATGATATTTTACAAAAGCAAACACAGTTGCAGAGTTGGATAATAATTCTCTGTGGGTTCATGACAGAGACCCCTTTCACATTACATATAGTCATGTGATCCATTGTTAGTATACATATACTAGTTAGAGCAGCTTTAAATGGTGATAATTCAAAGACTATAACTTTAAAACACCAACTAAACACTCTGAGGTGTTTGTGCATTCACACCTTTTTCGAGCTGTCAAACACCATTGATTATATCATCTGCAGACTTTGACTCGCGATATTCCTCACCTCCTAAACACTTCACAGTTTCTTAGTGAGTGATGTATTTGATTTTAATATTTCCCATCTGTACATTAGTTAAGTGGCTATACATCAGTCCTTGCAAAGTCAACCACAAATAAGACCACAAGCACAGGTCTTAATGTGTTTTGTCCCGTTGTTACACAGAATCACTGTCACCTCTGTGGTGGTTTTATGTCAATGCTTGGTACTCTTGTTTGGGCAAATTCTTCAATTGCTGAAATGTAAAATGTATGGAATACTACATCTTATGAGTTATAGAAAACTGTCTACCAAATTATCATTATTGGGTGAAACCATGAAACACAGTATTTAATGTTGATTGGGTCTCTTTTTTGTTGATGTTCACAAGTCCAGTCCAGTGGTGAGCCTGTAACTAAGAACATTTACTTAAGTACTGTATTAAGTACAATTTTAAGGTACTTGTACTTTATTTGAGTATTTCCATTGTTTGCCACTTTATACATTTATACCACTACATTTCAGAGAGAAATATAGTACTTTTATTCCACTATGTTTACCTGGCATATATAGTTACTTTCAAATTGTATACAAATACACGTATGATATGATTATATAATACGATGCATTGTCATAGATTAAAGCAGTGTTTCCTACCTTTTTTGGCTTGTTATCCCTACAAAAAGTTGTGTCCAATTGGGGTGCCTTGGCACGTTTCAGATGTCAATGAGTTGTTATTCCACCGCAGAAACATTTCCCCTCTAAACGTTCTGTATATAAAACCAGTACATTGACCAGCTGCAACAGTAAAATAGTTAATTTATTGATGCATCTATATTAATAATGTCATATCTAATCATTTATCTGTCAGACAGGCTGATTTTCTGCAAAAATGTGTACTTTTAATACTTAAAGTAAATTGAGTTGGTAATACTTTTGTACTTTTTCCTTAAGTAGGATTTTAAATGCAGAACTTCTACTTGTAATGGAGTATTTTTACACAGTGGTATAAGTACTTTCACTGAGAATCTGAGTATTTTTCCATTGCTGCAAAAGTCTCATCAAAAGTCAAAACACAGCCAACAACAAATAGTTCTGTGCAGCAAACAACAAAACAAACAAATCGTTGATCTGCTCTAAAATATCTTCAACTGAATTGAGTCTCCAAATATATAAAAATAACATTTTGAGATTCATACTGAATCAGATGAAGCGGGAGGGATTCACATTTCTAGCTGATATCACCACAGTCGAACCGTGCACACTCTGCAGGGCAGCGGGCACAAAGCAGATTATTTTAAAGATGCAGAACTGTGCATAATGTATAACTAAGCTCACTGCACTGAAAAGCTGAGGAAGAGAAGGAGAGGAGAGGGCTGGCGCGCTCACTCTCCCACTCTCACATTATTTGCACCATAATAAATCTCTAAATTATGCAAATGCATGCATGCTCGGATGTGCATGCGCAGACACTGACAAAGGCAATCATCTATGCATGTGTCAAGTCAGCAAAGTCACTGAGACATGAGAGAGAGAGGGAGAGAAAAAGATGCGTTATTTAGTTTTCCGATGAATTTATTTATGGCAGGGTTGCATGTTTTTATGGAGTTTGGGTTTCGCCTCTTACGGGTAGATGTGCTTCTGATGGCACACGGCTACATTCAGGGTTATTTACATTTTGCTGGTTAGTAAAGAAGAACAGAGCAGAAAAATGAAAGGTGAAGGGGAAAGGAGAGGAGAGGAGAGGAGGAAGGTGAAAAGAAACAAGGCGTGAAGAGAAAAGCATTGAAGGGAAGTAGAGAGGTGTGGAGAACAGAGGAGAGGATGAAGAAGCAAAGAGATGAGCTGAGAAGGAAGGAGGGAATAAAAGACATAGAGAAAGGACAGTGCAGAGAAAGATATAGACCGATAAACCAATACAGCCTAGCTTAGTGTAAATATTGGAGGCAGAGGGAAACAGATAGAATAGATGACTCTGTCCAAAGTTTATAAATATGCATACCATCACCCCTAAAGCTGACTGATTAAAGGAATAGTTTGACACTTTGGGAAATACCCCTTCCTTACTGAGAGCTAGATGAGAAGATCGACCAGTGTTGCCAACTTTGCAAATTTGTCGCTTGATTTAGCCACTTTTCAGACCTTCTATAGCGACTATTTCTAAAACACAACTAACCAGAAATTTAGTGATTTATCCACATCAGGGATGTGAGAAAAAGCCAGAACTATATTATATTGTAATTCATTCCCATGCATGCCACTCAGAGTAACCACAGTCCACAGCTCTTCCTCCAACAGCACGGGGTCTTTCCCTCTCCTCTTGCACCGTGCACAGATGACACGACCACTAAGCTTTAATCAAAGATACAAATGAGCGTATGCCGTCATCTGGTGACTTTTAGTGCTTGCTACTTTCATTGGAAAAAAGTTTGCAACAGTGAGATCGACTTCACTCACATTTCTAGCTAAGCTAGCTAACCTGGCTCTGTCAAAAGTTAAAAAATAAGGCTACTCTAAAGCTGGGTGATTAAAGGAATAGCTTCACACTTTGAGAAATATACTTTCTTGCGGAGGCAGAGACGATTGATACCACTTTCCATGTCTGTGCAGTAAATATGGAGCTAGACGGTGGTTAGCTTAGCCTAGCATGAAGTCTGTAAGCTAGCCTGGCTTCTGTCCAAACTTCAAAAACATGTCTACCAACACCTCTAAAGCTATAGTTTGACATTTTGGGAAATTCACTTATTTGCTCTCTTGCCAACAGATGGATACGACTCTCATGTGTTAAGTTCAGAGCTGAAGCCAGGAGGTGATTAGCTTAGCTTAGCATAAACAGAGGGAGTAAGGGGGATTAACTAGCGTGGCTCTGTCTAAAGTTTAAAAATACAGCATGCCTAACACCATCTCTAAAGCCAACTAATTAACATGTTGTATCTTGTATCTCACACATAAATGTAAAAACTACAGTTTTTTTGACTGTTTATCTGCCAGTAAGCCTACTACTTCTGTGTGTTATGGCTACAGTTCAGGTAACCGGAAGAAAGCAAGTACTGTACGCATGCTTACCAAAATGTCAAAACTACTCCTTTAAATAAGAATTTGCTCCTTGGCCTACATAAAAGTTGACCATTTATTTTCCTCACATTTTATTAATTAATTGAACTGAGATAATCTTTCAGCAATGTGTCTTTTCCGTGAGTGGATTCACCCTGCATTAACCCTGAAATGTTTTCATTATTATTGGTTTCAAATGCCATTGCAGAGGCTTTTTCACCATGCTACTGCCAAGAAACGCTGAATCCTTGACATTTTACATCAGCTCAAAGCACCAGCTATTAACCTTCAGTAGGCCTATACTGTACAAACATTTGGTATCCTATGTGCCCTCGATGACCCGTAGGTGGAACTAAGAGAAGTCGGAGAGAAGGAGTTAAAAGAGGGGAATAAAAGAGAAGACAGAGAAGGAAACAAAGAGACAAGAGAGAAGCTATATATGAATAAGGAGAGGAGGTGAAGATGTGAAAAGAAGAGAGAGGGGAGGAAGAGAGGCGTTTGTGGTGTTGGAAGTGTAGACGAGCAGTTGTTGAGGAGTAATATCAGGCATGGATGCTTTTTAAGACAGAGAAACTGCACGAATCAGAGCATTGCGACAAATAAGAATTCCGTACACACAAACACAATCCGTTATATCATGCAGGTATTGCAACCCCTGGGTTTAACTCTGGCTTTATGTGGAACAGATCTGTTGTTTGTGTTGCCAACACTCCATTTGTTGTAGCATTAGATATAAATCTCTGTGCAGATGTGCCCTTGTATTGTATCTTAGTGGTAATACAACGTTACCACTTTGTGCCTGAGTTGTGATCTCATGCTTTGTTTAAAGTGAAACACACTGTAAATCCTCGTCTTATTCCCCAGCTGGTGTCCGCGCACAGCTCCTGAAGTTGAACAATGTTTTTCTCTTGGTGTTATAAAAGTCTCTGATCAGAGTTGTTCTTTCTACTTTTTTTTTTCCCAGTAAGAGCCAGGGGGGGTCTCTGTTTGTTTGTTTTTGTGTGCAACACTGTTTGCAATGTGCTTGGTTTATGGCAATTAGTATGCACTCTTTAGGGCAAACACAGCCTCGAGAGCCCCGTGTGAAGGAACGCAGTGTGTGCTTGAATGCCTTGAGCAGCTGTAGAAGTCAAACAAGCATATTTTGGTGTTAATAAGTACAGTTTTTAAATATTTACTGACTCTATTCAGGTATACCACTACTAATTTAAGTTTAAGATCATTTTTCAGGCAACAATTTCAAACATTTTCTGCTTCCAGTCTCTAAAATGTGATGATTTGCAGCTATTTCGTGTGTTATGTGCCACTAAACGGATGTTTCTTTTTTCTTTTTTTGGATTGTTGGTTGTACAACACAAGCTATTTAAAACTTCATCTTGGCCTTTATATATTTGTATATTTGTTATGTTATGATTTTTCTGACATTTTGTAGACCAAATGATTTATAAATTAAGTGAAAGAATAATTGGCATATTAATTGATAATGAAAATATATTTTGAAAATATAGTTTGGTGCAGCACTATCACTTTGGGCTATGCAAACTTATAATTGACATTTTTCTCTATTTTCTAACATGTTATACACTAAATGAACAATCAATTGATTAAAAAAAAACATATTAAAGGATAATGAAAATAATAAGTTTCAGCCCTAATTCATTTTTCCATGAAACCTGAAGGTGAACTCTCCCCTCTCCTCCTGCTTCTTTTTTATTCAGCCTATTTTCTTTCTTGTCTGTCTCTTTGTTTTTTTTCCCCTTTCTCTCGCTAACAGATATTGTATCTGTGTGTGTTGCAGGATCACTCTGAATGGGATGAAGGTGTCCAGGCCAGACGTTCGCATCGGCCGCTACAGAATGATTAAACACGAGAGAGACAAACACAACGAGCCCAACCCACAGAGGTACTGCATCATTGTCCAAACTCGTTCTCCAGCTTCACATTTGGATCGATAGCGTTGCTTTTGTCTCGTAGCTACACAGCTCAGATGTTTCTTTCCAACTTTTTCATCTCCATTTGAGAGAATTATGATTATGTTGCGCTGCAAAGGGCATACTATCAATAATGTGTCCTTATAATTAGAGTTATCTACAGATACATACACTGAAACATGAGCAACACAGGCAATATAAGCAATGAGAGGTAAAAGCAGTTTATTTTGATTCCTTTGTCCTTTGTCGTCCACATTTTCCGCTTTGATTCTGTCCAGTTTTGCTGAAATTATATGCTAAAGATATTTAACCTTTTTCAGCTCTGCCCTTTTTAGCTATTTCTCTCACATGGTGCACATTCGCACCTGAGAGCTACTGTTAGTCTAGCGCTCCTGCTGTTTGCCACTGAGCAGCTCCTCGTAAGAAATTGCAAAAGAAATGATAATAGAATTCAATATAATACATTTTAACCATTTTAAGTGTATTATTATAGACTTATTTTGCAAACTGCATCGCTAGCTGGCGAAATATACTGTATATGCTTAGGGCAGGGGGACTTTTAAAATACAGAAGTCATGAGTTAAATTCTCCTTAATTCTTGTCCTTTATTTATTCAGTTAACTGTTCAATTATCGTTTCTGTAAATTGTATTTCCTATGATTCATTGTCTTCTACACACTGCTAGGAATTCCAGTATTTTCTGTCTGCTGGAGAAATACTGAGTCCTTATATATATATACAGTATATTATTTGTACGCACTGCCAGTCATCAGATACCCAGCTGGGATCATAAGCTGGCCAAAGGCGGAGATAGAAGCCACAGATATCAAGACAAGAAAGCTCCTTACCATGCATGGAGGGTTTCACCCCAAGTCCAGCACCCTAAGGCTATACACTAAGCGGAAAGAGGGAGGCCGAGGACTAGCGCGCGTCAGAGCCACTGTCCAGGATGAAACATCGAAAATCCAGGAGTAAATCAAGAAGATGGCCCCAAATGATGAGCTGCTAAGTAAATACCTCAGACGGCAGAAACCTGATAATAGTGAAGAGGAAGAGGAGCGGACAACATGGAAGGACAAGCCCTTACATTGCATGTACCACCGTCAGATAGAGGAAGTGGCTGATATCAAGACCTACCAATGGCTGGAAAACGCTGTACTGACAGACAGCACAGAAGCACAAATCATGGCAGCACAAGAGCAGGCCCTAAGCACAGGGGCCATAGAGGCCAGGATCTACCAGAGTAGATCAGACCCAAGGTGCAGGATGTGCAAAGATGCCCCTGAGATGGTCAGCACATAGCAGCAAGGTGTAAGCTGGATCAGCGTACATGGAGAGGCACAACCAAGTGGCTGGGATAGTGTACAGCAGGGGTCAGCAACCTGAGGCTGCGGAGCCACATGCGGCTCTTTAGCCCCTCTGCAGTGTCTCCCTGTGGGTTTTTAAAAAATCAGTGGAAATGAATAACTGTTTTTTTGTTTACATTTTCATTTTTATTTATCATTGTTGTAGGTCTAATGTACGACGGTACAATGGAGTATTAGGGCCACATTGAGAAAAAAAACTAAATCTGAGATTTCGAGAATAAAGTCGTAATATTACGATAATAAAGTCATAGGTTTGCGAGAAAAAAGTCGCAGTATTATAAAGTAGTAATTTTACGTGTTATTTTCTTTTTTTCTCGTAAAGTTATGACTTTATTCTCCTAATATTACAATTTTTTTCCTTGTTAAGTTATGACTTTATTCTCCTAATATTAAAATTTTTTCCTTGTTAAGTTATGACTTTATTCTCGTAATATTACAACTTTTTTTCTCGTAAAGTTATTACTTTATTCTTGTTATATTACGACTCTTTTTCTCGTTATATTACGACTTCTTTTCTCTTTAAGTTATGACTTTATTCTTATAATATTACAACTTTTCTTCCTTGTAAAGTTATGACTTTATTCTCGTAATATTACAACTATTTTTTCTCGTTAAAGGGACTATTTGTAACTTTCAGAAATGCTTGTTAACAGTGACACCTGTGGCCGTTAAGTCAACGAAAGTCAGCGTTGGGCTCACGCTTGCGCGCTCTGAATAGACATGAACGAGCATCGCTCAAAACAGTGAGGCAACACACGTCAGCTAAAACCACAATATCCCTCTATATTTCAGCTGCTTGGCAGTAATGTTAGCTGACCAGACGAAGACGAAGGTCTCTCCATGAATCACTACTGATACTAATGTTGGCTTTTCCTGCTTCAGCCTCCGCTATGGGGGCTGAAGCAGGAAGACAAACGTTACCGGCTTCTAGCGCGCCCGCAGGGAGACATCGGCACCCGGTTAGAGACGATAATGTTTCCTGCTGCGGAGCCCCGTCACTTCACAAGACACTGAAAACCTCTGTTGGTCTGGAGGAGCTGCTTATTTCTGCACAAACGTCCACTGTACATTCACTAGATATTCTCAGAGCTAAACTAACTCTTCTGCAGTGTGTAGTGAGCACGCATGAACGTGAGGTGGAGCGAGCGAGCACATGCGATATGCGCATATGCGAGCGCGCATAGGATCCCGACCCGGTAGATTTATACCTGTAAAAAGTTACAAACGGTCCCTTTAAGTTATGACTTTTCTCTCGTAATATTATGAGTTTATTCCGGAAATTTCAGATGTTTTTCCTTCAATGTGGCCCTAATACTTCGCTCTTTGGCCCTCACTGCATTAGACTTATATACTATATACTTAGACTATAAACTGTGTTACCTTCATCACAATGATCAAATGTTTTGCGGCTCCAGACAATTTTTTTTTTTTTTTTTTTTAAAACGGCTCTTTTGATAGTAAAGGCTGCTGACCCCTGGTGGAAAGGAACATCTGTACCCAGTATGGACTACAAGTACCAAAATCCCAATGGGGCATACCACCGAAGGTGGTTGAGAACAACAGGGCTAAGGTCCTGTGGGACTTCAGATTCCAGACTGACAAGCAGCTGCTTGCTAACCAACCGGACATAGTGGTGGTAGACAGACAGCAGAAGAGGGCAGTGGTGATAGATGTGGCGATACCAGCTGACAGCAACATCAGGAAGAAGGAACATGAGAAGGTTGAGAAGTATCAAGGGTTGAAAGAACAGCTAGAACAAATGTGGAAGGTAACATAGTGTAGCGTAACATAGCGTAACATAGAGTAACATAGTGTAGCGTAACATAGCATGACATAGCATAGCGTAACATAGCGTAAGATAGCATAACATAGCGTAACATAGCGTAACATAGCATAACATAGCATAACATAGCGTAGCGTAACATAGCATAACATAGCGTAACGGAACAGAGCGTAACGGAACATAGCGTAACAGAACATAGCGTAACAGAACATAGCGTAACAGAACATAGCGTAACAGAACATAGCATAACGTAACGCAACATAAAGTAACGTAACGTAATGTAACGTAACGTTACTTAACGTAGCATAGCATAGCATAATATTTTAGCATAGCGTAGCATAGCATAGGATAGCATAACATAACATAATATTTTGAGTGGACTGTGGTGTGAGCTGTGTGACTATATAGTGCATATATACATATATATAGCTGCTTACCTTTGCCACGTTCCCTTTGCAGGTGACTCCGTCTCCAATGAAGTTACTGTTACACGTGCAGGTACGAACACCTGGACCCGTCAGGTTACAACTGGCGTACTGGTGACAGCCGCCGTTTTTCTGGGAGCATCAGAAGCATAAAGATGTGTCAACCTGTGATATTACTGATTATTCTCTAATGTACACTTAGCTCCATTCAGGCTGACCTTCTGACACAGGTTGATAACCTTACAGATCTGTCCGTCGCCTGAGTAACCGTCACTGCAGGAACAGGAAGTCTAAAGGAAACGGATTCAATAATAAAAGCCTCAGCGCCAGCAGACGGTGTATTTGTTAATCATCAGAGAGTGAAACCAGTGTTTACTTTGTTCGGTCCGACGTGGACACACTCTGCGTTGGCGTGACAACCTCCGTTTCCTTCCACACAGGGATTTATCTCTGTAGGAGAAGCAAAGAACTCCTGCAGCACTCGAACACATCACACATCACACATTCATATTGATAGTTTTATTTTGAAGTTTAATACCTCACAGTACTTTTATGTTCCCTCGCCACCTTTAAATTTTATTGTGCCGTATCTCGCAGTACTAATTCTAGATTTAACAGTGAACGTACCGACACAGACCAGTCCATCACCGGAGTAACCGGTGTTACACACACAGTCTCTCTGGCCGGGTCGAGTCCTCTTACAGACCGCATACGGACTGCAGCCACCGTTATCCACCAGACACAGGTCTGTAGCTGTAAACACCATCATCATCATCGTCATCGTCATCATCATCATCATCATCATCATCATCATCATCATTAACAAGTTAATTCGGTTGTGTTTGTTTGTTTGTTCAGGTGAGAGGAAGGAGGCTTCTGAACTCAGGTGGTACTGATTCACCTGCAGCCGCCATCTTGTTGTTGTTACCTTGACAGGAAGTTCCGTTTCCTTTAAATCCAGCGGCACAGAGACACTGAGGCATGGACGATCTGAACACACAACTATAGGACGAGATCAGACAGGATTAACTGGAAGTCTGAAGGCTCAAACTTCCTGTATGGAAGTATGAGAAAACACAACCATCCTGAAGGGGGCAGCCTTATCTACTACACCTGTCCACCTGTAGAGACTAAGCAATAATCTCTGTATATAAACACTCTTATTTAAGATGGTACAATAACGAATCCTCTAGTTGTGATTGTTTCTCTAAATGGTTAAATTCAGCATTACACCAGAGGTTACTGTGTGTTACTCATTTCTTCCTCTAGTTGTGATTGTTTCTCTCAATGGTTAAATTCAGTGTTAACCAGAGGTTACTGTGTGTTACTCACTTTGCGCTGGTGTGACATTTCATTGAGCCGCACAGTTCATCATCTTTGGATTTAATCTCTGCAACGAGACAGACACACAGCTCACACCACAGTCCACTCAAAATATTATGTTACACTACGTTACGCTACACTAAGCTACGTTATGTTATCTTACGCTACGTTACGCTACGTTACGCTACGATACGCTACGCTACGTTAAGCTACGCTACGTTAAGCTACGCTACGTTACGTTATTATCGTTATGCTATTTAACGTTACACTATTTAACGTTACGCTATTTAACGTTACGCTACGTTGTTATTCTACGTTGTTATTCTACGTTGTTATTCTACGTTATGTTATTCTATGTTATGTTGCGTTGTGTTGCGTTGTTATCCTTGTTCTAGCTTTATATGATGCCAGTATCTTCACTCTAGCTTTAAAACTGAGCCCACTAACGTTATTATCACGTTAACTTTGACAGCCCTAATTATTACACCAACACTTATATACATGTGTTTTTATATGGTTCTTATTTTCTTTATTCTCTCAGATTTTTGTGCCTCAGACTCCGTCTTAGTCTCAGCCTCAGTTTCACTAGAAATGTCTCTGAGATCTCAGCATTCATAATAATAATAATACTACTAATAATAATAATATATACTTTATTTATTTAGGTTTCATACCTTCATCACAGAGGACTCCTCTCCAGCCAAGGTAACACTCGCACGTCCCGTCACCTTTCAGTCCTTCATTACAACGTCCATTTATATTACAGCCACACTCTGTAGAGAAACCAACAGCAGTGAGGGAGGAAGGCTCAGATATATCTTTATCATGTTTACTGTATGAATGATATTTACCCTGATATCTTTATCATGTTTACTGAATGAATGATATCTACCCTGATCACAGTGGACTCCATATTTGCCTCCTTGGCAGGTTTCACAGGCGGTCCCGGTGAAAGCTTTGTCACACTGACAGACTCCGGTACCGTTGGTCCCGTCCGAACACACTCCGTTACCGAAGCACGGCTGACCCTTTGGACCGG
>CAKALG010037061.1:1818-16912 GCA_916700815.1 Helicolenus hilgendorfi | reverse complement strand
GGGGGGGGGGGGGGGGGGGGGGGGGGGGGGGGGGGGGGGGGGGGGGGGGGGGGGGGGGGGGGGGGGGGGGGGGGGGGGGGGGGGGGGGGGGGGGGGGGGGGGGGGGGGGGGGGGGGGGGGGGGGGGGGGGGGGGGGGCGTGGGGGGGGGGGTCATGGCGGTTTAACACAAGATGTTTGAAATCTGTTGGCCTGACAGCGTGTCACAAGACTGCTTGGTTAATAGAGTCTCCTGGAATGTCCTCTCCTGCAGTTTTAATGAACCCCAAGCCAAAAGGCCTAATGAAGCGTGCTCCGTTTGCCAAAACAGTCCCTCGGCTTGACCTCCCGTGACCCGCACCACTCCCACGCCACTTGAGGGTGAGTCTCCATGGTGACCGGCCTAAAGAGTCCACTGGGCCAAAGTTGTCAAAAGGAACAAAAGGAGGAGAGCCAAGTTAGAGGAAAGACAAAGGACGTCATATGTTTTAAAGATGGAGGTGGTTTCACCAGTTTAAGATTTTAAATGTTGCATGTTTCCGCTTCTCTTTGTTATCCCGACAAAAAAAAAAAAGGCCAGTTAGCAAAAAGCTGCTGTTTTCTGGCCAAGAAAACATTCTTCTTAACAAGCTCTTCCCCCTTGTCAGCATCCAAAAAGATACAGGGAGCCACACAAACACAAGTGCATGCACACACACACAAGTTGGCCCTCGTCGCAGTTTAACTATTCTTTGTTCTAGCCGAGCAAGAGCCTCATTATTCAATAAGTTAAGACTGTAACGCGGGGCAGCGGCGTTGTGTGTATTCAAGAGGGATGCCGGCGTGTGTATGTGTGTATGCATGCGTGTGTGTTAAGTATGAGTTAAGGACTAATAAAGTGCAAGGCACCTAATTAAACAGTCTTTGTTTATGCTCTATAGCAGTGGTATAAACTCAGCAGGCACAATGCAGGGTGGTATGCCGGGTCGCTACGCTCTCATTTGAATAACTACAGACAAAAGCAACGAGAAAGAAGGGGGCAATCAACTTCAAAAGAAATTCTTGCTTAATTGCAAAAGTGTGAGAAAACCTAGCAAAGACAAAGGAGAATGTGCTGATTAAAGCTGCATTCATACACAACATTTGAGTCTGATATCATTATTGTTATTTTAAAGGTAAATTGACTCCGTAGGGGGACGTGTGATAGATAACGTATCATTTGATTAAAAGTCTATTCAACATGTCTGATTGCATCCTGACAGGTCCTAAACAGAGAAGGGACGAAAGATGAACAGCTTCTAGACGGAATAACTTTTGATCAACATGTTTTGTTGTGCTGCTTTTTACTGTCACAACCAAGTCAGAATAACAAGCACGGACATGCAACGGATCCCTTCCAGCGCCAAAACGTACAAAGAAACAAACTGCGCATAGATGGCTGGACATTTTTAATTATAATGTGAATCGGCCCTGAGACCCCTCCACCGCTCCCCGACGCACCCCCCCCTTTAAGAAAACAGGGTGGGAAAAACCTGAATGGGCAATCAGCGCTGTTCCGCCTGTGCACATTCCTGAATTCAGCACTCTAATAGTGCCATTCATTATAAGCCTTATTAAAATAAACACAGACGTGATGGTATAATAACAAATAAGCCCGGCTCCACATACTGTCATAATCGACAGAAATTAAAAGTGCCAAGGAACACTGTATTACCGCTGTAACCTGTCTCTCTCTCTCTCTCTCTCTCTTCTCTCCCACACACACACACACACATGGAAATAAAGTAATCAAGGTTATTTAAATGAGTGTGCAGCTGCATAAACAGTGCAAGCGGTAAGGAACATTATGGGCTATGCATTCCTGAACTCGCAAGGTGGTGAGAGGGGGTGTGCTGGGTGGGCGGTTCAGGTCCATTTCACAGACAGTTGTGACCTCAAGTGGGGTAAACGCATGTTATGAGACCACACATGGCAAGAAATATGCAGATTTATACACACTGTAAACAATAAACAATATCAACTACATGCATTTAGCTTGATCTGCTCATTCTGTGCAATATGCTGATTCAATTTCATATTTTTTTGTCACCAGATTAAGGACCAATCTAAATACTCATCAGGGGATGTCGGGGGCAGGACTGTGTGTGATCTGCCTGTGTGTGTGTGTGTGTGTGTGTGTGTGTGTGTGTGTGAGTGTGAGAGAGGAACTGGAGGGGTCCCTGAGTGCTACCAGCTGACATTCCCGTGCAACCCCAAAGACTAATTGATTAAAGGGTTATGAACATGTGCGTATGGAGATGATATTGAGTGTGCATGTGTGCATGGCAAATATACGCCATATGGGCGAGGGATTGCACCTCAATTACTGTGAATGGGGTAAGTGTGCGATGTATCAGCGCCGCCTCTTTGGCTCACATGCTATCTGCTGAAAATCTTCACAGTCGGGCTCCCAAACAGTCAGGCCGAATATTTCATACATCCATAACAATGGAGGCCGTTGACTTGAGTATTGATGTGAAAAATGTGGGAACGCTTTTTTAATTTAATTATTTGAAACCCGTTGCTACAAAAGGAAAGTATATTACCATCACGTTATATAGAAGACGTATGAAATGGGCTAATAAACTTCTCACTTTGGGGAAATCTATAAGCAAGCCGGGCATAAAGGGGATGTTGTGTATGACAGTGTGTTGTTAATCACAGGTATACATAAGCAGACACATTGCATTACATTTGCATTCCGGTATGTCTAAAGATCACTAATTAGCATGTTTTATCTTGGTTTAATTTGTAAAGAAACTGAAGGGTAAAAGAAATCTTGTCATCACCGGGAGGTTGCGAGGCAACCAGCCGACACTCCAGGGAGTCACCGGCAGTCACCAGCCCAGAAACAGTCCAGCACAAAACGCCCTTTAAAACCACGAGCTGTCATTCTTGTTTCTGTATTTGGATTAAAGGGAAAATGTGCCATCTTTTATGTGGATGTTTGGTTATTGTTGATGGTAAATGTTGCCCATTGACATAATAAATGACTCAGTGCCTGATGTATTGGCAGAGAAAGCTTTTCTCCTGTTTTTTAGGAGCCATGCCGGCAGTGCCTACATGTACCAGGATGCAATGCGTGGGCTACTGACAGCCAGCAAAAACATATTGTAGCCAAGTTGCGTCTTTACTTGTGCAGGTAATAAAATAAAAACCCGTAGGCTCCGTAGTCTGAACCAGCGTGAACCAAGATGGCAACAACTCTTTTATCATTTTCCACTTTGTCCATGGCAACGCATTACCGCTTCACTCCTTCTGCTTTGACCTTTCACAATAAAAGTCCAACTTAAATTCACTCAGCATTTCACTAAGAGGCAACTCGACAAGACAACTTAAAATAGCATCAGGTGACAAAAACACTCACCCGTTGGTCATCTGCCCTCTCGGCCCTGCTGGTCTTGGGTTGTCTTTTCCAGTTTATCTTCGGCATCCTGAAGAAGGTCTCCGGCACACCTCTGTCCCAGGTGGGGGGAAAACTTCCATAGTAACACACGGACAGGCTCTCTCGGGGGGGTTGCCGTCGATGACATCATCCAACAAAAACTGCCCACGCTGACATTCACTGCAGTAGAATGATTCTGTGTTTGTTGGCATCGGAGGGCAATTTGAGCAAAGTCACCACCGTTCTGTGTTTTCTTCGGCAGCTCAGGTTCTGGAGGAACCCCGCTGGCCATTTCCTGCAGCCGCAGCCTCTCTACGGCCGAGTCTACTCGGGCTCCAATAAATACGGCCAAATATCCGCATCTGCAAAAACATTGTAAAACGTACAGTGTAAAAATCCTCGTCCACAACATCGTCTGCACTCTCTTCTGTTTTGGGGTACCATTTTCGCTGTTGGAAACGTAACGAGCAAACAGAACATGGACGTTTCTGAGGGGCATCTAAAGCATGCCTCCTGGATACCCAGAAAATATCCAGGCTGAAATAGCAGCCTGTGATTTTCCCCTTGCATCCAACTGTCACGTCAAAAGATGGTGCTGGATGCAGGAAGTACAACAGATGTTTTATAACTGCACCCCGGAGACTCAGAGAACAGTTTTGTGTTTTTGACTATATCAATAAATCGGATAGAGATCAGTTTGAAAATCAGTAAATTTTCCCTTTAAACAATCAACATATGACGTTTTAATTAGTTAGCATTAGTGCTATTATGCTATATTTCCTCAAATGTCAAACTGTTCCTTTAAATACGTATCTTGACCACTAACAAAAGCAGTAGTCTGCTATGTGCTGAATTGAAACATCCCAACTCCCATTATAACAAAAGGGAGTTTGACTATAAGCATATTTAAAACAATAGACTCTTCTCACAGCCATCGTGTCATTGCAGGTAAACACAGGTGTAATTGATCAAATTAATTATGGTCCTATTGTATTTGGTAAAGAAAAAGGTAACGCCTGCACACTACTCCATGCCACAGTATTTTTATAGATTACGTTTTGATCCTGTTTGGATCTCCGTCAGGTCAAAAGTATAAAACATATTGATGCATGGAGTAGCGTTACCTTTTTCTTTACTGATGCTCTTCTGATATCCTCGCACCTACGTGATGTGCGTATAATTAATCTTCTTCAACCCGTTGTATTTAGTGTCGTAGCCATTCCAGTGAGCCAGCATGCACAATACCAGGGCCATAATTCATGTTATTAATTACATAACTGCGATGACATGTCAGAGTGCCTGCTGTGAAAAGGGCATGTTGATTCATTGATTAGTTTAATAGAAAATGAGTCCATGATCATTTTGGTTATCAATAAGTGAGAACTGGGCATCCTACATCGGGGTCCTTCTGCACTAAACTGGTGGAATATATCAGAGAAATCTATCTATAATTGCAGCAATTACAAAGTAAGAACTCAATTCCGGGCTGCACGCTGAGAGCGTATTTTAGGCGGACGCTGTGGATTCATTCAATGCTAAGCAAAACTTGTGTGCCAAAGCGAGGATTAGGCCTATTTCATAGTGCTGTGTTTTATTGTAGTGAGAATGTGCATCGGGGGCTGCTGCTGGATGAATCGACGCTACCAAATTGAACTAATTGCACTGTTGCCTGCCCAATGGGCCCCGTCTGGGACTCAGGAGAGCACAGAGCTGAGAGCAGGCGAGTACATTACTGAATCCGACTAATTGCTCACACCTGTGCCTGCCCAGTTGACTCTGCTGGGGATTCTGGGGAACGATAAAGACCGAAGCTGGAAACATACGGGTGTGGCAACAGGAGATAAAGTTTACAGACCAGAATCTATCTGTATATTCACATTGATGTTGACTGGTCAAAGGTTGTTTTTTAGTCAGTCCAGTATAGTGTAGTGTATATACAGTGTCAGCTTCCACTCAGTAACAGTAGCCGGGTGAGTTTGTGCCTTCGGTGGTGTATGTATTGCTCACTGTGGTTCTGAAAGCTGGCAAACGTAAGTGGCCTTTTTTGTCACCAGCTCAAATAGCCGACCTCAACCACCTCTCTGTTGTCAAACAGAAGAGAAAGACTGAAAGAGACACGAGGTGACTGCAGCCAGAAAGAAAGCATTGACGCCGGACTACTAAGTTATGAAGCAGACTGTTTCCAATTTCAGCGCCGTCTGCTTTTAGTTACCCGAAGAGTGGAGTAGCTCATGAAGGACAATATATGGAAGTTACAGTACATCAATAAAAAAGCAGCTCAGATGGAAATCCTATTGGAATTGGGTTCTGTAACTTAAAGCCGACATACCTTTTCCACAAAGGGAGTTACTTTTCTTTATAATACCTTTCTTAATCATTTCTGTGTTAATGTCATAATTCATTAGGAGTGGGGGGAAAAATCGGTACGGCATTGAATCACGATATTTTGCGTGCCAATATTGTATCAATACACGGACGTCAAGTTTTGATCTTTTTCTATTATTAGGGCTGTTAGAGTTAAAGGTTTAACGCAAATTCGTTTAAATGCCACTAATTTCTTTAACGCATTAACGCAATTGACCTTTCAGAGGTTGTAGTGGGCTCAGTTTTAAAGCCAGAGTGAACTGTCATCATATGAAACTATAAAAAACCTAAGGAATCCATCTCATATTAGCTCGGCGGGAAGAACGTTAAATAACGCTACAATGTTACGCTAAATTTTGGTGAGGAAAAACTGTCATGGCTATTTTCAAAGGGGTCCCTTGACCTCTGACCTCCAGATCAGTGAATGTAAATGGGTTCTATGGGTACCCACGAGTCTCCCCTTTACAGACATGCCCACTTTATGATCATCACATGCAGTTTGGGGGCAAGTCATAGTCAAGTCAGCACACTGACACACTGACAGCTGTTGTTGCCTGTTGGGCTGCAGTTTGCCATGTTCTGATTGGAGCAGATTGTTTTATGCTAAATGCAGTACCTGTGAGGGTTTCTGGACAATATCTGTTATTGTTTTGTGCAGTTCATTTATTTTCGATAATAAATATATACATATAGTTGCATAAATCATATTTTCCCACTCCCATGTGGATAAGAGTATTAAATACTTGCAAATCTCCCTTTAATGTACATTTTGAACAGATAAAAATTGTGCGATCAATTGCGATTAATCATGGACAATCACACAATTAAATATTTTAATCGATTGACAGCCCTATTTATTATATAAACTATGAACTAATACCATATACGTATGTCCGCTTTTCTGTCTTTTAGGGGTTGTAGCGGACTCAGTCTTAAAACTAGAGTGAAGATACTGGCATCATATGAAATTAGGAAAATGCTAAATAACTTTCGGCCATTTTCAAAGGGGTCACGTCTCAACTCAAGTTATGTGAGTGAAAACTCTGAGATGAACAGAGTGAAAACTGTATATTATTAGAAAAAACAGATGTCGACAAACTTGCATAATTTGCAGTTGAAAAAGGTAATTAATAGCAATACAGTATATCTTATCGCAATACTCAGCATATTGCAAATTGTTTAAAATTGTATATTGATAATATCGTATCGTGGTATTATCGTATCGTGATAATATCGTATCGTATCGTGATAATATCGTATCGTGATATTGTATCGTGATAATATCGTATCGTGGTAATATCGTATCGTGATAATATCGTATCGTGATAATATCGTATCGTGATATTGTATTGTGATAATATGGTATCGTGATAATATCGTATCGTGGTAATATCGTACCGTGATAATATCGTATCGTGATAATATCGTATCGTGGTAATATCGTATCGTGATAACATCGTATCGTGGTAATATTGTATCGTGATAACATCGTATCGTGATAACATCGTATCGTGATAACATCGTATCGTGATAATATCGTATATTGATAATATCGTATCGTGATAATATCGTATCGTGATAATATCGTATCGTGATAATATCGTATCGTGGTAATATCGTATATTGATAACATCGTATCGTGATAATATCGTATCGTGGTAATATCGTATATTGATAACATCGTATCGTGGTAATATCGTATATTGATAACATCGTATCGTGATAATATCGTATATTGATAATATCGTATCGTGATAATATCGTATCGTGGTAATATCGTATCGTGATAATATCGTATCGTGGGGCCTCCGGTGATTCCCACCCTTATAATTCACATTGTCATGTTATATTGTGCATCACATAATGATTTTGGTTCATTTACTTTTCGTAACATGTTGAATGTTGTCTTCACATTTAAAGTGAAGACAATGGAGAGGAGGTAAGCAGAGAGAGAGAGAACAGGAGAAGGAAGTGAGCAGAAGAAAATGAGGAGCGAGGGAGTGTGCTGCGAAAGCGGTTTCTGACCAGAGGCTTCCAGGGCCGAGCCGAGATGATCTCTGAGTCTCACAGCATGAATCCCACACTGCCTTCACCACACAAACAGCATGAATCCTCCGCACTGCATGCATGCGTCTTGTGGCTCCCACACAACATACACCATGCCTTAGAGAGAGAGAGAGAGACACATAAACAGAGTGAAACACATTCTAGATAAAGCATCGCTCCTAGCCAGACCTCAGACTCTGACCGATATGGTGTCCGCAGCATTCTCATTATAATCAAAGAATCTGTCTCAATCCAGAGGGAAAACAAACTATAACAAAAAAATCCTCTTTATCCTTACAACTTTTTTTTTCCATTGCGCCCAATCATATCGAGCATGATGCCGTTCCTTATGGTCTGCACAGAAACGTCAAGTGAGAAAAACAAAACAGCTGCCCGACTGTAATTTAAAGATGCCGCAGCTTGACGTCAGAAAAACCCAAGCAAGCAATATCTACCTCAAAGTAATCATCGGCTACTTGACTGTGACTTTTACAAGGCAGGAAATGAGGGTTCACTTTTATCTCGCCGTAATATATAAATATGAGCGTCCGCTGTGTGTAAACCATCTGTTCAACTTCGCCGTCTTTCTGTCCTCACCTCTGTATTTCTACATCTGCAGGCACAGCACATATCCACTATGTCTGGCATGTTCTCCTTTGTGCAACTGTGTAATTGTGGGCCTTGTCTATTGTTGTTTGTGACCCCACCTTCATTGTTGTTACACCTGCTGCTTGTACCTTGGTAAGGTTAACACATCTCTCAAGGGGTACGATGCACTGCACCTTATGTACAGGATATAACAAAGAGATCGCCATCTGTATGGGGTTTGGAAGGAAGGGAGTATTGTGTGTGTGTGCACATATATCTGAGCGTGAGGGCACAAAGCCATCCCCTTATGGCCCATTGTTTTGGAAGGGTACGGCTCTTGCACCCCTCCCCTGGATGTTGGGGGAATAGAGCACAGTCTGGCTAATATTTAACTAATGACTAGTGCCTTCCAGACTCGACCGCCCGCCCTCCTCTCACCAACTGCTAGACCTGAGCCATCTCTGCAGCGAAGCGTCACTGAAGTGTGGCTGTGTGAAATAGAATGTGGAGGGATGGGGCTCTGCACGGCACCAGGGGAGACGGGGGTACGGGAGAAAATAACTGTTGGAGAGCCCATAAAGGAGCTGCGAGTGAGGGAGAGATGGATGCACAGTGTTGTGTGGGAGGCCAACGAGTCCAGCAGTCTGAGAGAATGCCATATGCTACCTTGAGGCAGGAAAAGTCTAGCAAAAGGCAAAAAAAGGAGAAGCAGAGTTAGACGAGAGAGTGGCTGGTTTCCATCAGCACTGATATGTGTCTGGCCATCACATTTCGCACACTTGTAGATAGAGGCTGTGGGAAACGAGAGAAGGGGCTGAAAGAGGCAGAGGAAGGGAGGGAGGGACGGAGATAGGGAGAATGAGTGAAAAGGCATAATTAGATAATGAGGTCTCGTCAAATTTGGAGAGACAGAAGAGGAAAACAGAAGTCCGCCAGGGCAAAATAACACAATGAGTGGGAATTAAAGGGAAGTCGGGGAGACGGGGGAAATAGATGTAAAAGATACAGCAGGGCTGATTATTGTTATGGTGTCACCAATGTGGACTGAAGCCCCCAGTGCTGCCAGGCAAATGTAGTATTAGTCACTTCAATAATTAATCACCCTGGGAGCATGTCGTTGCAGCCAAGCACTGACCCATTTCTCTAACATTTTTTCTCAACAGTAACATTCCCACAGAGCCCCTCTTCTTCCATACCTTCATTTAGTGAGGTGGTGGTGGGTGAGGGGGATGGGGGGTGTCGGCCCAAATCCTCTGGGTCAAGCCTGGTCATTTATTAGCCACATTTCTCCGGAGAAATAAAAGTAATCTCGCTGCTCTTCTCAAAGGCTGGAAACCATGCGGGGAGACAGAATAGCGGCCTCGGCTGTGGCCCAATGGGCCTTACCGACTGTCTGTCCCGGTGAAATATGAAGCCCATATGTAGGACGGCCATCTGAAAGAGGGACCCAACAGGGTTCCTTCAGGCTTTGATGCTCATCACCACAAAAGCAGATGGCGGTGTCCTGTTCTTAAAACTTTTTTTTGCCACAACCCCCCCCTCCCGTCTTCTTTTATCCAATCCTATCCGGCCTATTAGCCCCCTGCCTGTCATGGTCTAGCAGCCTATGCTTAGCCCCCAGGAGGCTTCTAGATCTATGGAATGAAGTCAAGCTTCCCCATTGACACAGGTCTCACTGGATAGCTTTGAATAGAAGTCAACCGACTGAAAAGGCATGTTTTAGAGGACAAAATGGAATAAGGTGTGGGGTGGATCAATACTGCAGGGCTGTTTGGACTTGAAATGCTTTGCTCTCTCTGTGCTCAGACAAAGCAGTGCTGACTGCAGGTGGCAAAGAATTTTTCCGGACATTGGGTAAAAAAAGTAACAAAGGGTGTTTAATGGAAGAGAAAGCCGCATGCATCTGTCTAAAAGATTGGGATCAAAGCAGAGAGATAACCCGCTGTGTGCGCTCTATATGTATTCCTGCCCTCTCCACTAAAACAGGCAGGATTTGTCACCCAGGTCCAATCCCAACCTGCGTGCTGCTCGCACCCAGGCAATTTCTGAACCGGAGAGGCAATCAAGGACTTAAAGTCAAGACACAATGCAAATAGGTCTGAGAGCCCATCTGTAGTAATCCAACAGTCCCTCCTGCACCAGCCTGCTCTCCCCTCTCAGCCTCTCTGTGGCACAAGCCAATTAACTGTTTGATTCGGAGCCGGGGATGAACACCCTAATTGATTACATGGCGATAGTCGATTCAATTATCAATTTGCGCACAAAAAGCTGAGCAGAGACGCAAAGCCCGGAAGTTTGCTGAACGAGTTCTCCGGTAACTTGGCAGCACGATCGCTGTGTGTGTGTGTGTGTGTGTGTGTGTGTGTGTTTGTTTAAGCGCAGGAATGAAATGTAAAAAGGAGGAAGGCGAGGAAGCAGTGGAAGAGAGAGAGGCAGGAAGACTGACACTTGCTGTAGCTACTGCAGGTTGTTTACTTGCAGTCTCCGACTTGCACCTCTCCTCTGCCTCTTCTTTCTCCTCAACACAGACATTCTTCGCCGCCTGGAGCGCACAAAGAAACACACAAAGGCACACACACACATACACACACACACATACAGTGTAAACACACGAAAACACACAAATTTGCATTAATAAAAATACCAAAACACTGAAATATATTATATGGTATACCGTATATTGATATGAACACATTGTTTATACACAGACAAATTTACATATAAAATCATTTTAACACACACACACACACACAATACACATACAGTACATGCATAATTAAAACAAAGGGACTCACTTTCTACGTGCACACGCTCATAGGTGCAAGTACATGAACACACAAAACCACATGAGTATTTATCAGGGATTATTAGCAATTGATTCACATGAAAAATAAAACTCTCCTCCTCATCATGCCTGTGATTCGGCTTTGTTTACCCTGTCATGGAGAGCTGCTCCGTTCGATCAGGCTGGAGAGGCACTAGGTTGGGTGGTTGTGCTAACGAAGTCTCAATGTGCCGTCTGTCGACAGGGTAATTTCCCAGGATAGCGCTGTTAGTTCTCACTTCTTATGGCTCTGCTGGTAAAGATAGAAGATCAGCACCTGAGGCATTGGAGAGGAGAAACCAAACGGGAGAGCCTCCAACCACTACGCTGCCTCAAGGTCTCGGTTTATCACACTGAAGAGTGAGGTAAACCAGGTAAACTCATGCATTCCTTTGTTTACATGTTCAACAATGACTACATGTAAAGGGATAGCTCGGGTGTTTTGAAGTGGGGTTGTATGAGGCGCTTATCCATAGTCGGTGTGTTACCTACAGTGATGGTCGGCACGCCCCCAGCTTGGAAAAGCAGACAGGATTTGCAACACGGAAGCAAAGCAAATGTACAGCTGTGGACGGGGCCGGCAGCAAAACTCATTTTAGCCACTTAACCCTCCTGTTGTCTTCGGGTCAAATTTGACCCATTTTCAAACTTCATTATATCATAAATATAAATGTCTTTCACCTAATTGCCCCAAAATTACATGGAAGGTTCCCTTATATGGTCTTTGCAAAAAGAAATAATGACCACTACTTTCGTTGCATTATGGGTATTTTATTCAAAATTATAGCACCTGTGGTGTTCCCGGGTCACACCGTCATTAAACATTTTTTTTTATATTATAATATTTGTAATATTCGGACTAAACTTTGACATATACCAGTCTGTGATAATCCATCAACATTATTCCTCCAATTTTGAGTATAGTCCAAATAATTCATACTTTCTGCATTTTTTCCTAAAAAAATGAGGTTTAATTTCATATAAATTAGGTTTATTGACCATGAATTCCAAAAAAAAAGTGTAAAACTTGTGGTAATGAGTTGGAATGAAGTTGGCCAAAAAGGTGTAATACAGAATTGGGTGATCATTTATAATGTATGCTTTAAAAACAGTCAAACCAGACCGGGTACATTTTGACCCGGGAAGACAAAAGTTGCATTGTCGACGGGAAGACAATAGGAGGGTTAAAAGAAAGGCTAACCTAAAAATATCACTATCAGTTTAAGTATATCTAGATTATTTCCCCCGTTTTACCTTTCCGCCAGACAGTCCTTTCCAATGGGGAACTGAAGCTGTTGTGTCCATCAAAGCCACCAGACTCCATTGAAAAAACCTGTAATTTGAACTTGAAGAACATGGGGGATGTGTGCCGCTGCCTCGATCTGTTAGTGTGTTTGTGCTACTGTGTGACTTTGGTGAATCTGAACTAACCAAAGTCACACAATAACACAAACCAACTAACCGATCGAGGCAGCGGTTGACCAGCAACTCCCGCGTTCTGCTAGGTAAAATTACTGGGGGTTTTTTCAATGGAGTCTGGTTGCTTTGGCGAGAGCATAGATAACAGCTTCCGTTGCCCATCGGACTGTATAGCCTTCTCACGGCAGGGTAAACCGTCGTAAATATTCAAAATAAAGCATACCCATAAACTGATTTTTTGATGTGGGCCTTTCCTTTAGGTGGCTAAAATCTGTTTTGCATTACATTGTTTTGGTTTCATGCGGTAACGGTCTGCTTCTCCAATCTGGAAGTGTGCCGTCATCTACTGTAGGTAATACACTGACTATGGATAAGTACCTCATACAACCCCACTCCAAAACACCCAAACTATCCCTTTAAATATATGGTATACAGTATTCTGCTGGACACTTACAGGTTAGTGCATCTATTTTAAAGAGGCTAGCAAGTTTTAACTGCCACACATTAACTATATCCTTTGACAGTCACTGTTTTACCATATATACCCTATACTGTGTGTTATAAACCTACATAATTAAAGTACATATTTCTGCTTAAAGCACTGGACAGCGTGTGAGAGAGAGCCTGTCAATGCCGAGTCTCATTATGCAGCTGTTTAATAATTGAAAAATGTGAGCTTAATATTCATATTTTCAACCAATGTGGGTGGTTTTGGGCAATACTGTAGAAATGCAATAGATATGCTCTTGTTGAAAAGATGGAACGGTCTCATAAGAATTACATAGAGACAATTCTTTGTTTGGTGCCGTTTAAATGATGAAGCATGTGTTCACTACAGAGAGGCTTTATCTTTAAATATACATATCTGCACAGTTTGGGTCATTATATAACACAAAAAACACATGTTGGTGTATAAAGAAGAAACTACTTACTATAGAACTGTTGGTTGCATAGACTATAAGCCAAAGAGCTGCACACAGCTGGACTGCAGACTGCGATGTTTGCACAAGCCACAGGGGTGTACTTTACACTGATGTGCGCTAGCATATCAACCACTGCAGGATGCATACAGTGGCTTTCACTTCCTGCCATCCACTGTAAAGTCCTGGCTGACAGAGAAAACCACCTTCTGTCATTACAGTCCCCTGTCAGGCACTCATGACTGTTCACACAACGACACATAAGTTACACCCCTTTTCCATTAACGGGGAATGGTCCAGGAACAATGTGCTGCTCTGGCTGTACGGGATGGAGACGAGGAGGAGGTAGAGAGAGAGAGAATGCACAGACTGTTGGGAGCGATGGGGAGGGTCTGTTTTCAACAATGTTTTTTAAAAGTTGTTGGGGAGACAAAAAAGTGTGCCAAGGGGACTTCTCCATCAATCTGACAGCGTCCACCCTTGTCTAGCACAGACTTGTATGCACACTGTCTGTGTGTGTGTGAATACAGAGAGTGCACAGCAGGGGGTTGCATGGATATAAGGCACTGCAAGTGGTCCTCCCAGATGGTTGTGTCCCACTGCTAGTAGGAGGTCTGCAGCTTTTATCTATGACAGGCAGTAGGTCTTAACATCCTCCACACACACTGCCCTGCTGCAAGCCTGAGGCCCACAGGGCTGGAGTTATGAGAGAGGCAGGGTGTCCCAGCGCAGGAGCAATTCCCTGCTTCCCCTCAGTCTTTTTTACTAGAGAAAAGAAAAGACCTCAATGACAGCCACTGCTCAGAAACGCAGGGGACTGAAGATGCTCACTCTGTTCTTAGGCAAGGTCTATCTTCCCTAACTGCAACACACATACACACACAATACCCATGAATGCCTTTGCACATACTGACATGCACAAACGCCCCCAGCATGGCTTCTTCTCCTCCTCTGAGGGTTGAAGCTGGTCCAGAGCATCAGCATTGTTGGACGGGGCTTAGTGAGGGAGAGAAGGAAAGTCTTCAAGAGACTGAGAGAGAGAAATGGAGAGACAGACACCGAGATGCCAGGAGACACCGAGCCACCACGCATTCCTAATCGACGACTTGCAAATCCAGCATTCTCATCTGGTCTATGCAAGGTCAACCGTGAGATGTACTGAGACAAACCGAGTGAGACAGTGGGAGACATTAGAATGGGGAAGGGCTGGATGAGTAACCGGTGCAGTGAATAACAGTTGTTAATAGAGAGAGAGGTGACAGGGTCTAGATTTAGGACAGCGTGTCTGCGGCTACATAAGGTGAATTTTAAAAGTCGTCTGCTTCGGTGTCCTCCTCAATGCCACCTTGTTGTTACCACTCAAATCTCCAGGAAGTCATTTTTCAGAGAGCCCGGTGTGTGTCGGCGTGTGTGTGAATCATAGCGGATAGGGGTTATTCTTTTATCCTTTGACCCAGATTTGAGAAAGAACTGAGCAGGGGACATGAAAGACACGGACCTCCCAGCGGAGCCGGGGTCATGTGCAAGCTGAACACAGGCGCACACCGGCACAG
>CAKALG010037058.1:0-15950 GCA_916700815.1 Helicolenus hilgendorfi | reverse complement strand
GGCCCTCCTCATGTAACGACCGGTCTCCTTGTATGTCCTCCGTGCTCTTGAGACTGTGCTGGGAAACGCAGCAAACCTTCTTGCCACTGCACGTATGGATATGCCATCCTGGAGGAGCTGGACTACCTGTGCAACCTGATTGGGCTGCAGGTACCGCCTCATGAGACAAGTAGTGACGAGGACACTAGCAGAATACAGATGTAGAGACGAACCGGTCAGGAAGGATGAGGAGAGAGCATCTGTCTGTGGCCACCATATGTAAAACCATTCCCTGACTGGGGGTTGTCTTACTGTTGCCTCTCCGTTCACCTGTTGTCACTTTCATTTGCACCAGAGCAGCTGAATGTGATTCACAATCACTTGTGCTTCCTAAATGGACCGATCGATATCCCTGAAGTTTAACTGATGACGGTGTTATCATATCATGATGATTAAGTGTTCCCTTCATTTTTTTGAGCAGGGTTTTTGATGACATTTAAAGAGACCAAAAATGAACCCGAGAATTTCTTCTATTTGTCTTTGAGTGAAATGTGGAAAAACGTGAAAATTTAAGTACTGATGTTTTAATACTTAGTAAGTGTAAGTAGATTAAGTACTGTCTTCTATTAAAACCATTCCACTAACTAAAGAGCCTGGCAGCAAATTGGTTTCAAGACTCTGAGAGTGCAGTGATGGTTTGACACTCGAGTCTTTCGTTGCTTCTCTTGCTCTACCACAAACTAGCAGCAGAGGGGGCAATTTAAATACTGAATCTGCCAAGTCAGATACTTCTCAATCAGCCAGTAATACAGCCTGTTGTGTCTGTGTTTGCTGCTTGAAAGATTTTTTCTTTCCATGCTCCCCTCATGAAACAGGAATGCCTCTACAGTCCAACACCGAATGCTTTCTGTCACAAACCAGACAACTCATGAAGCCAAATTAACAAATATGTTAGTAGATTTGGCAACTTTAGAGAATAACCAATAGGAAATTTGGTTCACATTATCAGCTGATCTTGTAGGAGATATCTGAGGTATGTGTTTGAGGAATGTCTCTTATCTGTGAGATCATAACTTGTCATGGGAGTAAAGAAGGAAGAATGAAGATGGATTGTTTGGGTAGAGGTCTGATTTATCTCAGCAGAATGGTTGACAGGCGATGCAGATTGGCGGGGATTTCTTGACCTGGGACTGCCAGGAGATTAATGAGCATGGGGAAGGGACAAATATCTCTGATTGATAATTAATTAAAACCATAAATGTTGCCAAAAGAATCGAGAATTGTCTCTTCAGTATGATCCATGTGTGACAAACTACTCCACTCACAGGTTGTTGCACCTTAACAGAAGTGATAAACATGTCTTTTTATGAATCGCTGAACTTCCTTCACGAGAGAAGACGACTTTTCCCAGAATTGTTGCAGTTCGCATGCATTCTTCATTGCACATTCCATGGTGGGGGCCTCAGAGGAACTTGTCTGTCGTGCTTCGCGTGTGTCCCTGTCCAACTTCTAGCTCCAGCCACGTCCCTTGTTTGATGGGAACGTGTCATTGTTCTTGAGTCAGGGTGGGGTTGAGGGAGTGGGTGCAGGTTTGTCACGTGCTTTGGGACTCCAGATGTTCGCTGCAGGGACAGAGGGAAGCGTTCTTATCTGCCCGCTCGGTGCTCCGTGCCACGGGAGCAGTGCCAGAGAGGTCAAGAGGAAAAGACTCATTCCTCTAACACACAATGAGTGCGTGCACACTAGTGCCCCACTTCCAGTATGTGTTTGTTTGCATACTGTGCCATGTAAACAGATGTATTGAGATATTTTCCTTTCCATCCTTTTCTGTAAAAGTTGGAATGCCACAACATAAAAATACTTTTTTACCTGACAAAAAACATTCTCAACACAGTGTCCTAAGCTTTAAACCAAATCTCTTGGCCTTCCTCATGGTGCCTTTAAATGGGGTGGTGTTTATCATGTTCACGAGAAGAGTCCGTATGAACGCCCCCTCTATTCAGTGGAAAGTTTCTGAAAGCTCCGAATTTACGAGTTGTAACGCGTTTGTTGATGTTGTCAGAAATGGCAGAAGCCATGGAAGTAAATTATTCGGTGCAATAATAATATATTGTAATTTTAGTCGTACATTGTTTTTCTTCATATTTGTATAACATGTCTGAGGAAACTTTGATATTCCCACCATCTCATCTTTTTCCTGTCATTATGTCTTTGCATTTCCTGCATTATGTTACCTGTTTGCCAGCTTGCTAAATTGTTAGCCTTTGTGGCTTCTAGACGCCAACAGTAATGTTAATATTGGCGTTGCTTAGCAGTGCTGTTCTCACGACTTAACCACTTGAACGCCAAGCATATTGTGTACACGACTTCCCATGTTGTAAATACGAGCTCACAAGTTTCATTTGAAGGCACCATCAGCTGATGGAGTTTGCTCAGTTGTCATGACGATGATATCACAGTTATCAAATTATCTAAATATGGAACTGTGGATTGTTTCTATAGAAGGATGGTCTCTAGTGCCAGTTGTGAATGGCCTCCTTGATTTTGGGGATTTTCATAATTCACTTTTTGTACTTGTTTAGTGCCCTTTGGTCATGCTTCACCTCCTTCTCTCTATCCTCCACCTCTCTGACATGATGTTGTGCTCTGCGTAGGAGGGTCCTCACAACTCAATTACCTCCATCAAGGAGGTTATGTTTTTGGTTTGGTTGGTTTTGCCTGTTTCAAGATTAGGAAAAAACTACTGGCCCAATTTTCATGAAACTTGGTGGAAGGGTGTAGCACGGGTCAAGGAAGAACCCATGAAATTGCAGATCCCAATCACAGGGTTAACACATGCAATATTTTTTCACTTTTGTTGACAAGTGACAACATTGTGAGTCTGCCCCGGGATTGCCTGCATATGGCTCTCACATCTTAACCTGACCAGCCGGATGGTTTGTTACACAGAACCATCCAAGAAGCTGTCATTGGAAACTGTTTGGAAAAGTGCAGGCACTTTAAAAAAAAATACATGCAGGTGATTGGATGAACCATCTGTCAATCAAACTCTTGCCGAAACCAGTCAGGAGAAGAGAGAAAACATCTTTTCAATCGAGAAAAGCCTTCAGTGCCGTTCTTTGCTCTTCTTTCAATGAAGAATAATCTCCAGTTCTGATATAACTGATGCTATTGGAGCATCTACGCTAACCTCTTCAGGAGCCGCCATTGTTGTTAAGAACGAACAGTCGCTCCATGTCGCCTAACACTATGGTCTCACACACCTAAGCCAAGCCCATAGCTGCCAGTGACTCCTCATAGGATACTGATTGGTCTGTGTTCTGGCTTGGTGGACACAAATGCATTACTTGAGACTTAAGCAGAGACTGTAGGTGGATGCTGGACTATAAGGACGAGGCAGGAGCTGGGGCAGTCACTCGCTGATGAAGACTGTGGCCGGATGCAGGTAAGTCAAAAAGTAGAGTTATATTATTTAATATATCCAACATCCATTTACCTTTATTCTGTGGTAGCTGGAGGTGGAAGCTGAGGCTGGTTGCCCGAGGCAGTTGGCAGTACTTAATGGCAGGAGGCTGGGACTAAACTGGAAGGCAGGAGCTGGAGGCAGAATCTGGTGAAGGCTCGAGACTAGAGCTAGAAAAGACTAGCTCTAGGGCAGCAAAGCAGGGCAGCTGACTACTAGAACCTGCATACAGAGGCTGTTACTGACTGGAAAGATGTTGGATGTTGGATGTTGGGGTTACAGCTGAGTGGGGGTCAGCTGCAGTTTTCATATGCAGCTGGCTGTCAGAGTCTGTAGGCAGATGTATAGGGTGGCAGCTAGCTAGCAGGTTTTGCATGCTGGCAAAGCTGTAGGTGTTTTCTCTAGTGAAGTGTCGGTCGCAAACGAGCCGGCTCTTTTAAGTGAAGGATGGGAGCCGGCTCCCGTCCGAGAGACGTTTTTTTTTAGTTTTTTTGTATTAATTCAAGGCAGAATGATTGGACGATCTTCTCCGCACCACAGGCACTCCATACACTGACTGTGACTGAATGTTGTGTTATTGACGAATCAGGTGATGACAGACAAGGATCATACGCAGTGAGGGGCGGGGGTGGGCAGCGCGCTGACTGTCTACAGGTACAGAGCAGGAGGGAGAGGAGGAGAGAAAGAGAGAGGAGTGTGGTGCGCGGAAACAAAGTAACATGTAAAATTATGGTATTCTGGAAATGATAAAGTTTAGTATAATCATATTGAAGAATTTAAGTGATATATGTGCACACATACTAATCATAGGTCAAAACAGTGCTAAATTATAAAGGGCAGAAGTGGTAAAATGAAGAGCCGTTTGGGAGCCGAAAGAGCCGGCTCTTCTTGGTGAGCTGAGCCAAATGATCTGGCTCACTAAAAACAGCCAAAATTCCCATCACTGGTTTGCACTGACTATAGGTGCCTGGTAGAGGATGCAGGTGGTGGCTGGATCAGCAGTTGCTGGCTGAAGCTGCAGGCAGACGCTGTAGTTGTAGTTTCCAGGTAATGTCTGGCTTTTTTATCTTATTGCATTTGAAGATATTGACCAATGAACTTTAAAAGGGCATGGCTCAGCACATCAATAGACCTAACTCCAGAACCGTTGGGCCCATCATCACGAAACCTTCAGGATATGTACACAAACATACCCTGAAAGTTTTATTAAAATCAACTACTAGTGGGCACTTCAAATCAGACTATACATCCAAAATTGTTCTCCAATCAATACAAAAACCTGCAGGATATGTTTTCTAACAATTTTGAACCATGTGTGTGAAACTATTAAGAGAAGACTCCATAGGGGGCGCCATCAGTTCCAAATATGTGCATTAGCATGACGCAAATTTGGCTCTAAATCAATGAGCGTTTGTCCAAACTTCACCGAAATTGCTAGATATTTTTAATTAAGCTGTTGAAACGTCCCCAAAATGCCAAGAAATATCACTGGCGGGACTTTGAGTGTACAAGTACTAAAAGGCTGCATACATTGTAATGATGACACATGGGAGTGATTGGTCTCACTCCTTCTTTATACAGAATTAAACAAGCTGAAATGACTTTGCTCTGCTTTGTGAAGCCCAAAACCTGATCACTGCTGCTCGCAGCTTTGATTTTGGCAATTCAGCTGTTTCCTTCTGTTGAGCAAAAAGGGTTGAACCCGCAAACTTATTCTAAGTTTATTAAAGGGACTGTTTGTAAGAATCAGAAATGTCTTGTTAACAGCGACACCTGTGGCCGTTAAGTCAACGAAAGTCAGCGTCCTGTTGCTTGCGCTCGTGCTTGTGCTCGCTCTACATAGACATGAAGGAGCATCACTCAACACATTGAGGCGACACACGTCAGCTAAAAGCACAATATCACTCTATATTTCAGCTGCTTGGCAGTAATGTTAGCTGACCAGACCAAGGTCTCTCCATGAATCAATCCTAGTGTTGGCTTTTCCTGCCTCAGCCTCCCGACCGCTGCCGGAGGGAACAGGGGAGACACCGGAGTTTTGGTGGGAGACGATAACTTTTCTCTCTGTGGAGCCCCGTCACTTCACAAGACACGGGAAACCTCTGTTGGTCTGGAGGAGCTGCAGCAGTTATTTCTGCACAAACCTCCACTGAACATTCACTAGATATTCTCAGAGCTAAACTAACTCTTCTGCAGTGTGGAGTGAGCAGCATGCAGGTGAGAGTGGAGCGAAAGAGCGAGAATGAGCGTGGTGTGTGAGTGAAGGCAGGCAGAGGCTCTACAAGAAAAGCGGTTTAACGGTCCATCACCGAGCCTACACAGACTACCTTCAAGAATACAAAGATGCTCTCTCCACAGCCCGGTCCACCTACTACTCTCACCTCATACACTCTGGCTCCACAAACTCCAGGACTCTCTTCTCCACCATCAACAAACTTCTCAAACCCAGTGACAACATCTCCAGTTCCTTCACAGCCAACAAGTGCAAC
Source organism: Helicolenus hilgendorfi (assembly GCA_916700815.1). Classification (NCBI taxonomy): domain Eukaryota; kingdom Metazoa; phylum Chordata; class Actinopteri; order Perciformes; family Sebastidae; genus Helicolenus; species Helicolenus hilgendorfi. The sequence continues at coordinate 10,019 of CAKALG010037058.1, read as the reverse complement.
GCTTTCCTCTCATTCTTCCAAACTAAAATCGACACCATCTACAGCAAACCTGTCCACCTCTCCACCACCCCACCCTGAATTCATGACTAACTTCCGGCCCATCTCCAATCTCCCCTTTCTGTCTAAAATACTGGAACGTGCTGTTGCCTCACAACTCAAAACCCACCTTATCTCCAACGACCTCCTCCTCTCCTCAGACTTTGGTCAACTCAACATCCTCATCCTCCTCGACCTCACTGCAGCTTTCGACACCATCAACCACACCATTCTTCTCTCCCGCCTTGAATCCTCCCTCAACATCACCGGCACTGCCCTATCCTGGCTACAGTCATATCTCACACACTGACAACAATTCATCAACATCAACAACTGCACCTCCTCCCCCGCTCCTCTGTCCCAAGGCGTCCCCCAGGGTTCTGTGCTTGGTCCCCTTCTGTTCATCCTCTACCTGCTTCCCCTTGGTCACATCATACGCCGCCATGGCCTCCACTTCCACTGCTACGCCGACGACGTCCAGCTCTAGATTTCCACAAAATCCATCCTCACTGCTACACACTCCACTCTGTCCAACTGCCTCACTGAAATTAAATCATGGATGCAAATCAACTTTCTCAAACTCAACTGTGACAAATCAGACATGATCATCGGTCCCAAATCACTCATCAAAACCGCTCACAACTTCTGCCTCACCATCGACAAGTCCACTCTGTCCCCCTCCCCTCACATCCGCAACCTCGGAGTCATTTTCGACAGCCACCTCTCCTCCGAACTCCACGTCAACCACATCACCAGGACTGCCTTTTTCCACCTCAAAAACATAGCTTGTCTCCGCCCATCACTCTCCTTCTCTGCTGCCGAAACTCTCATCCACGCTTTCATCACATCCAGAATTGACTACTGCAACAGCCTTCTCTACGGCTCAACATCCAAAGTCCTCAATAAACTGCAATACATCCAGAACTCTGCTGCCCGTCTGCTCACCCATTCCCGCTCCCGTGATCACATCACCCCCGTCCTCCAGAACCCCCACAACGCATCCAGTTCAAACTCCTACTCCTCACTCTCCATAACCATTGATTCTGAGAGGGTAAATTCAGGTGTTGTAGCAGCACAAAACAGAAAAAAAGTACAAATAAAAGAGAAATAGAAAAATGAAGATAGGAGGTAGATACAACTAGTATAAGAATTGAAGTAAAAATATTAACTACACATGAGCAATTAAAGACAAACTTAAGGTTTGTCTTTAATAAGGAGGTAAAGAGGCATGGTATGGTTAATAGCAGCGAGTTAATCTGAGAGATCAAAACCAGTGTTTTTAATGTTGGTGGTGGGGCAGCCCTTTTGTTTACAGCAGGGACGGCTTAAGGCATTGGCCATATAGGCTGTCGCCTAGGGCGCCACCTTCTGGGGGATCTGGTCCCCCTAAAAAAAATGCAGGTGCACGCGCTTCCTCATTTTCAGCATTGAGGTAGCAAATGAACAAAGAAAGAAAGAAAGAAAGAAATACACTCTTCACCCCTGTAACTCTCGTTGTAGTGAAACTGACTAAACACCTTTAAGCTAACAATATCAGGGACCAATTGTTTATTTATACTATAATAAATACAGTTATTTAATTTTAATTTAATTTTTGTCTTTAAACCATTGTGATGTCTGATGTGGTTGTGGTTTGAGGGGCTAAGGTTAAGGTTCTGGGGTGTCGGGGTTGAACCCTTGCCCTACAGTGGAAGGAGAACCAAAAGGGCACCAAACCGGCCCTGGTTTACAATATGCTCAAGGAGTGTTCCCTTAATTAGATAGGATGAAGTTTCTCGTACAGCCCTAGAGCCGCAGCTTTGTCATAATATGAATTCTTAGAAAAAATGGAGCAACATTTTGTTGATATTCAGCCCAGTCAGAACAGGAATTCTTTGATGCACTTTCTTGCGTGTGCGCTTTGATGTCGGGTTCCTGTTATGTAAAAACTATTTCCAACAATCCTTGTTCATTCATGACTAATGAGGGCGTCCATTTGGATCGTCTCGTGTAATTAATTTTCAGATTCCCCCTGCAACCACAAACACCCCATAGCCTCATTTTCTCTCTCTCTCTCTGTGTCTTACGCAATAACATGCACAAGTTTGATTGAGTGTGATCATTGTGCACTGTTTTGTGCTTCAGGATTGAGTTGTGACATGATATTAAATATATATTATCTGCATATTGCTGCAGCTGTCACTATACTATTATAAACGGAAGTAAAACCATTAAAACACCAAAATTGGAATTACTAGTTTTTTTCACAGCTGTCCCAAGTGAAAAGATTATTTGAAATGAAGTTTTGGGCGCCGCTCAGTCTGACACAGATGTGATATGCCTGAAAAAGAAACTCCAGAAAAAAGGAGGAGAAAAAAACAATGTGCAACAACTGATTATAATCTACGCCACACAAGCATCCTGGGATACGCTGATGAATTGGCAAGGGGAAAGAGTCCGTTTACATTCTTTTATTCGTAGTGACATAAACAGCTGCACATGTTTTGATTTGTATCAAGAGAAATGCATGAGGAAGTGACGCCCTTCCTCATTTCTAGTTTGTAAAACCTCCTCATCTTTCCATACTGTACAAATGTCATGAGTGAAAGTTACCAACAAAATAATCCTGATGCTTAGTGAAATATCTCAACAACGCCATCTTGGTTTTTGGCCATAGCCATCTTGTTTTTTTGCACCAGAGGTGACACCAGAGGGTGGAGTTAAGCACAATCAAACGCTGAATAAGACATTAGGTGACCAAAATGTTCTAATTAATTTTGCTGAAGTGAAAACACACTGTGAAAGGGTTAAAGTTCTAAGATGAAAACAACTCCCAGATTGGACAAAGCCATGGTAGCGACCTGTCAACCACAAGGTAGCCCCGCCTTAAAGCATCCCCTGCTTTATGGTCTATTTGATTCTAAATGGGACCATAATTTACTAAATGAACATCATGCTGTATTGAAGAAGACTTGAAATTAGAGATTGAGACCATAAACTCATGTTTACAATGTTTACTGAGGTCAGAAATCAAGTGAGAAGTAGGCTCATTTTCTCATAGACTTCTATAGAACCAGAGGAGTCGCCCCCTGCTGGCTATTAAAAAGAATGCAAGTTTAAGGCACTTCCACATTGGCTTCACTTTTCAGACCCAGAGTTGCCCACTGGCTCAGATATTCAGGATGAATTATAGTAACTTTAGGAATCAAACTTTCAATTATGCAATATTTTGGTTTACGACCAAATACCTTTGGCCAATTCGACAGTTTGATCGGAGTTCGTAGGTTTTGGGAGCAGTGATTGACAGCTGCTTTAGAGACCACTCTGCTCTGATTGGTTGTTTTCCTTAGACACAGTGAAATTTTGTAAATGCCATTAGGAGCACTAGGAGGACACAGAGGAACATGATTTTTTTCACAGATTTTCGGTCTACTGTCAGAGTGACAGTACACATGATACTTTTATAAAAATGTTTTATTGTATTGCTCAAAGTTACCTACTGCAGCTTTAATAGTTTCAAGCAATCACTGATTGACTGACTTAGAGTTGTACTTTTGCAAAAGTGTGTCAAAAAACAAAACACACACAGAGAACATGCTTCATTCAGTCTTTATCTAATCATACAGTTGTGTCATCAAGAATATGTATGTTTTCATATTAATCAAACATGCGGACAAGAAATCAGATAGTGGATGGTGTAAAAATGTTTTCACACTTCATTACATTCAGGCAGCTGTTGTCACTTGTCAGTGAGGGGGGGGGTAGATAACAACAGTGTTATCAAGATTATTCTCACTCTGAAATGGATTTTCTTTATCTGTCTACTCATAGAACACCCACCTCCTCCCAGTTCCCACTGAAGTATGCAGGAAGGTGAAATCCTCACCCAACCCAATACCACTATACTATCATTAATCCTCGTATGTAACATCTCTTACTTCACCTTTCCTCTGTCGAAACTTCCCATTTAATGACATTTAACAGAAGCAGTGGGTTTCTAGTGATGTGCAGCAGCTTGCATATTTGCATGCAGCTGCATATTTGTAATACCACTGCCTTATCTGTGATCTCTAAAGCCAATTTAAATGCCTTCTCACTTCTCAGTCAGACTAACAGACTCTTAACGGCTTCCCTTCCTTTCATGCTCGAGTCACCTTTGCTGCTCCTGCGTGTTTAAGTCTTTAATTCACAAGCCATAAAGTTGTCAGTGGAGTGTTGGAGATCACAGAGAAAATTGTCGTCACCTGTGGTGATCACTCTGCAGGGCGACTGCGTCGTAAATCAACGGGCTCCTGCGGCTGCTCGTTCAGCAGATCACTTTGAATCCGATGTGGTGGATTTTAAATACACATTTTCAGTATTAAGCTGATTAAATGCCTTAGTCAGACACTGTGAGTCAGGATGTTGTGACGGTGCTTCATGGAAAGAGAGGGCCAAGGATCTGTGGCATCCATTCATTACACAAACAGGACTTGAGTTGTGATGTGTGATTGTTGAAAATGTTTAAAGTTGTTGACTGTAAGCCATTGGTTTATATGATTTATCTAATGATAGTGTGCACATTGCTGTCAGCACAATACGCAATGGGTTTTGAGTCATTATCTATATATTTATACAAGCTTTTTTAAACATCTGTAGAAGAAGAACTCAAAATGATTGTCCTAAAAATATAACAGCACAGTTTGCTCTCATGCCTGGGCTTACTTTCTAAAGGTAAGCTAAATTAAAGCGACAATACGCAGAATATTTGACACCGGCATTGGGCAAAAATTCCATAATAACCTTTCAGCATATTGTACTTCAAGTGTTCTAAGAGAAAACTAGACTTCTGTAAATGTGCTTCTCATTCAGCTGGTCACTGGTTCAGATCCTCTCCTGATGAGCGGGACTCCTGGACTTGACATAAATGGCTCCTCTTTATCTCTTCTTCCACGGAGCTGTGGATGTCATCAGGCATGTAAAGGCCACCTGACAACGTACTATCAGTGGTCTGCAGATCTCCTTCCACACTTTAAACGCACTCACCCCATGCTGCAAATGTCGCATTACTGAGGGTGAATTTGTATGCAAATGGCAGTGCTTCCTGTCCTCTATCTACTGGGGCCGGGGTTGGATTTCCTCATTCCTGACGTCTGACCCCTCCGTTCCTCTGTCTCCTCCCTCCTTTTAATTCTGGTCTACCATCTGGAGATGGAGGTTATCACAGCCAGCCATGTCGCCTCTTTGTTGACATATCTGCTGACATATAGTGCTATATTTAACAAATATGAACAGGTTCCATTTTTATTTAGAAATCTACACCTTAATAACAAGCAATGGTCAGTTATAAAATAAAGTGTTTCAAGGAGAAGGAAAGGCAGTACATCACATATTAGTATGAATTGTTCAAAACGTAGGTCTGTGGATTTCTGCATTATAGTTTCAGACTTATTGACTCAGTTTATCTAAATAATGGTATACCAAAAAGAGTTTTCATCATCAGAGGGCACATTCAAGGGTCAGTTAGTTTAATCAAGTATAAAATAAGTGGTTTATTTTATGAAAGATCCTTCTGTCTAATAACTCAGAACACCTGACTTTCTCCCAACTAATGATGTATTACCTCAGTTAGTTTATAAACAGCATTTAGCTCTTCAATTCATGTTGCTTTTACTTTTCATAACTGTCGCCACTCTGTGTAATAGAACATGTGTCAAGTTTGTTCCACTGCCGAATATACTGCACAGACTCTGGCTCCAAATGATGTCAAAATCTCAAAATGACACCACCTATATTGGGTAGATATTTTGACTTCACTTTTGTATAGTAGGAAGAAGTGAAGACAAGTCGTCCATACAATATGGTGGAGACCAAAACAGAGCTAAAAGGAGAGCAAATATTAGACTTACTGCCCTCAGGTGAACACAAACACGACTCCATATGGATGCTAATATTGCTGCTGGATGTGTAAATATAGGTTTGCCATATCAACTTAAAGCTTCAGTAGGCAGTATATTTTTGGCATCATTGGGCAAAAAAAAGTCCAATAATAATTCAAGTGTTCTGAGAGAAAACTAGACTTCTGCACCTCCTCATGGTTCTGTTTTCAGGCTTTAAAAAATCGTGAGACTTTGGCCAATCACAGGTAATTTCATTGAGAGAGCGTTCCTATTGGCTGTGCTCCGGTCATGTGACCGGAACTCGGCGTTCCTTCAACAGATTTTTCAATGACAGTGGCGTCACAAACTTTCTCATTTTACAGCTAAACCGTGCACTACAAGATGATTCAGAAAACATGTGAGGAGAGAATTACAGTAACAGAATATTGATTCATATTTGATCAGCGCTGCCTAGTTTCACCGTTTGGTCGGAGTTCGCGAGTGATTGACAGCCGGCTCTCATAGACGGCAGCTGGACAGCAGACCTCAGATCAGCTCTTACTGTTTGTTTTCCTCTGGTCTGTGAAATCTTGCAGATGCCGTAAGGAGCACCGGAGGACACAGAGGAACATGATTTTTTTCAGGTTACCTGTTTCATGTACTACTGTCACAATATAGCGACCGTTTTATAAAAATAACTTTTTTGAATCATATTTGCTCCAATCTCGCCTACTTCAGCTTCAAAAGGTGATAATATATTAATGTTGTTTTCACAGCTTGTTTCTGCTGCCACCAAGTGGCCAAAAAATAAGCTATTGCAGGTTGAAAAAATAAAAATTTCACTTTTGTTTTGTTTTGTTTCACTTTTTTCTGACTGTTAGCTGACAGTACACAGGATGACAGCGATGAAAAAAATGATTCTATAGATTAACTGCTCAAAACTCAGCTTTGCCCTTAATTTATAAGCCGTAATTAGGGATCACAGCTATTTATTGCTTAACTTGAAGGACTCAAAAAAGGTTGGAATCACTGTTTTTAGCCACACTGGTGTAAGAATACTTATTGCAACTGTTCCACGTTCAGTAGCTCTAACATTGCATTTAATATGTTAGTAGTATGCAATGTAACACATTTCTATTTTAATTGATAAAGTCCTGTTAAACAGACTTTTGTTTTTTTGGATTCCTGTATTTATTCTTTTAATTGTAGATCAGTTTCCCCCCTAACATATTTAATGTTGTTTAATGTGGACAAAAGAACAATAACAATAACACTGGTGTTTTACCAGTGAAAATAAACACTCTGTTGGCAACCAACAGTCTGTCGCAGTCAATCATGAACAAAGTTTAGAATATATGCTTTGTGTTCACTTACGTGTCTGTCCGGAAGCACTTTCTCCAAACACCACAGTGAAAATGGCAGAAATCGGCTCCAGAAATCCAAAGAAACATCCGTAATTTTAGAAAGGAATGTCACATTCCTTTGCAGCTGACTGAGCCCAGTCTTCCAGAGTGCCTCCTATCAGGAAGTGCTGCACAATGGGAGCAAATTGCCAGAAACACAAAGTCAGACATTTGGGACAGAGGTGGGGGCAGACAGAGGAAACTGTGTCAGGCGCTGCGTTCAGACAATAACCTCTGCTACCACACTCCGATTCAACAATAAATAAACTACATAGTCAGATGCTCTGGGGATGGACCTCTGTTTAGAAGGCCTCATCAGCTTTGCAGCTATCAGTAGAAATGTTGCTTTGTGTTAAAGACAATGTGTTATCCAAATGTAAACAAACAGGTCTCTGCACAGTAGTTGAGTAATAATAAGTCAATTAATACATGGCTTAACACTATGTATGGAATTATATTTGTGTCACAATTCAGGATGTGATGGGACATTTTGAGCACAGAAAAAGATTTTTTTAAGCACATTGATTAGATGTTGCAGAGCATTTATTATAATGCAATTTGAGAAAACGAAAGTCTATTCTTTGCTGACTGAGTAAAACTGAGTTAGAAAATGTATTACTGCGTGTTTATATACTTAAAGGTGGTCTCTACGATGTTGGAAAGCTAGCATTATTTGAAAGTAGCAGAGCTCTGTCTAAACCAGGGGTGGGCAATTCATTTTCCCAAGGGGCCTCATGAGACACTGGGACTGTTGTGGAGGGCCAGACCAATAAGCTGAACTCAATTCTGCCCAATATTAATTTGATCTCTTTATAAAAAACATGAAATTGTATGGTTTTGATTAGCTGCTACTGGTAAGAGTAGCTGTTACATTTAGGCTATGAAAATGTGGTGCATGCATAGTAAAAACACCAACATTATTCAATCAACATTTAATCAACATTGACAAAAACAATTTTGAAAATGAGCATGTTTTTGCAGTATTTCAAAGACCAGCATTAAATTAACTTTATACAAAAAAAGTAATAAGTGCTATTGCTATTTTGTTTGTAGTCTAATTACCTCATTTGCTGTTTTTATTTTTTATTGTTCCCTGAGAGAAATCCGGTCTTAGTTGGGCTTGAATAAGTGCACTGAAGTCAGGTTGAATGTCTGAGGTGGATATGCGAGGACAGCTGACAGATGATCGTCAGTGAGAGAGGATCTGTATCTGTATTAGTTCAATTTCATCACTGAGAATGTTTGTTCACATATGTAGGTAGATCCAAAGAGAACCAGCATCTTCTGAGCATGCCTCCTCATGTGTGGAAAGTTCTCCTCTTTGAGAAAAGAATCAAATCCAGCAGTGATATGGACATAAAGCGCCCTGCTAGTAGTCCATCAGACTGCAGGTCAATGAGTTCGAGCTGAACATCACTGGGTGCATTATCCACACTGCAAGTGAAGGGAGAAGAAATCATGTGCATTTCACTCTCAACTGTTTTGAAGTCTTCAAAGTGCCTTAAAATCTCACCATGCAGTGCCCCTAACATGGATGAGTACCTGCAGAGGTGATCAGCTGATGGTGTGGCTTCTCTTAGTGTTGGCATGTGAGTGAGAATGTTGCCCTCCAGTTGGCTTGAAAGAAACTGCAACTTTCTGATGAAAGCCTTCACCGGTCTATACATTTCATGTGCAAAGAGGCCCTTGCCTTGCAGTTTGGTATTTAGTTCATTCATTAGTGCAGTCACATCAACAGCAAAAGCAAGATCGGTCATCCAGTCTGCATCGGAGAGCTCTGGGATGTCCTTGCCTCTCTTCTCACAAAACTCTTGAATCTCAGCTCTCAGGTCCCGTACTCTTTTAAACACTTTGCCCAGACTGAGCCATCTGACAGCTGTGTGGTAGCCTATGTCACCATATTCAGTCTCATGCTCCTCCAAAAGTGCCACAAACTGTTTTTTAGCACATACTTACACAACACGTCCTGATGTATAATACAATGCAAAAATACCAATTTCTGCTCAGGGTTCATTTCAGTCACTTTATCTTGCATCCGCTTCAAAAGTCCGACATTTTTCCCGGTCATATTTGGACAACCATCGGTTGTAACACCTGCCAGTTTGTCCCATTTCAGTCCCAGTTTGTCCAAGCATGCATTTACCTCTGTGAACAAATCACTCCCCGTCGTCGTCCCTTTCATTGACCGCATTGCTGCCAGCTCCTCCCTAACCTGCAGAGTCCACCGATCATCTTTGATAAACTCCCCATCAGAGAATGGCTTACTATTTTTAGTGATTTTGTGGGATATCACAAAGCTAGTTATGACTGCTCCATCCCTGGATGTGTGAATCTTGGTAAAAAGTCCTTGTTGATTTTGCAGCTTAGCTAGCAAAGCTTCAGATGTCCGTGCCCGCTCTGCATCAGTCAAATTCTTGTATTTCTCTCCATGGTTAGTCTTGTAATGGCGATTCAAATTGTAATCCTTAAACACAGCGATCTGTATTCCACAAACTATGTACACGGCTTTACCTTTGACTTCAGTAAATAAGTACTTAAAAGTCCGTGTTTTGTTAAAAACTCTACATTCTGTGTCAAATCTTTCTTTTTTTTAAGGTGAGCTGACATTTTTGAGGGCTAACTCACATCTCTCGTAAACGTCTGTTCGCCAGTGAAGGCGCAAACGCTCGCAGGCACGCCCACACGCACAAACGTAGGCCTAAATAAAATTTTAAAAATAGCAGTCGCCTTCAAAATAAAGTTG
>CAKALG010037047.1:0-23299 GCA_916700815.1 Helicolenus hilgendorfi | reverse complement strand
GGGATTGCCTACAATAATCAGCATGAACTCACCACTTTCACTTTTCGGTCAAGTTCATGGGAGCCAAGCACACTCTAGAAAGTACACTCTTTCACTGGATTCCTTGGGTCGAGATGCATTTTTCTGTGAATGCCAACCACATTTCAGCCAGGGTTCTTCATCATATTTTGATTTTGCCCAAACACAAATAAAAACGACAGCCTTCAATTTGGATTAAATCTCCACAAAACAAATCTAATAACGTAACGGACCAAGCTGTTTAGCTTTGTGTTATTGTATACAAATGTGGTGCAAATGTTAACATACACAGACCTGCCAAAATCAGGGTGCATTTTACCACTAGGAGGCGCCACAAAATCAAAAAGTTAATCTCTGAATTGATTGACTTTTTTTTTTATTGTTTTGCCGTGATCTAGGGTCATTGCTGCAACAAGCCAAAGATGGAAAAAGGAGGAAGACATACCTGGGTTAAGGTAAGACAGCTCACTGTGTTACTGTGTGTTATGGCTGGTTTAATGAGCAGTGTTTGTCAGGCTGATGAGGGCTTTGCTTGTTGACATGTGAGGCAGTGTTGGATTGCAGTGTGCGGCTTCATGGTAGCTCTCAGCTAGTTGTTGTTCAAGTTTGATAAAATTGGCAGGATGATGGCTTTGGATGGAAAGTAGATCACTTTATATTGATGATGAGAGAAAAGAAACACAAGTGGACGAAAGGTAAGTGTTTCACAGGCAAGTCAGTCTCATTTGTTGTTGATCTGGTAAAATTCTCTGGGTTGACGTTGTTATTTCTAGTAGCTGACATTTCTCATTGTAATTAGTTTGTTGGACTGTGTGTTCCAATATCGTTACTACCATATGGTAGATACATTATGCAAACAAGCATGATATTCTGGCTATCCCGACCCACAATCCTCTGCGCAGTGGATATATGAGCAAGAGGGTCAAAGTTCAAGGTGCAATGTTATGACGAAGAAGTATGTCCCAATTGTATGTATACTGCATGCAACAGTACGTACTTTGTGAGGGCAGCTGCAGTGTGTACTAATAGTCAAAAGAAAAAGTGATTGTGATTTGAACGTAGCCATAGCATCATGTTGTGGTGTGCCATAAAGAGGTAGTGAAAAAGTGAGGAGGAGTTATACACTTTTTTTTCTCCAAAAAAACATTGTTCTTTTCTGTTATGTAATTATATTTTTAAATACAAATAGTTTGCTAAAAATGCCAAAGATAAACCATCATGACACTGTACTGAACCTACAGTATGTGTTTTTATCCCTGGCTGCGTGCATCCTCTATTGTTGTGTAACAGCACCTTCTAACATTGAGAGGGTGAAGTACTTAGTTTAGTTTGAGATTACAACCCTGATGTGCAAATCTTTCTGTGCATTCCTTTATTGGAAGATAAACTTGCTTAGTACTGTTTGATCTGGTATTAACGATGAGCACTTGAATGCAACACATGACCTATTAACCCATCCAGTCTGTGGACCCTTTGGTGTGTGTTTCATACCAAAGAGCAGCAGATGGCAGTGCAGGCTCAGGCACAGAGGTTTGACATGTGGGAGACAGGATCACCTACTCAGTCCCAACAGTCAAGTAGTGTAATTTATGGTGTCTACCCGTGTACCCGGTACCCGTGGTGTTAACCTACATATACATACAGTATGTTTCACATTCCTCAATTTCAAAATGATCACTGACTTTCAACTACGAATCATTGTCAGTTGTATGGATTGTCATTAGTGTTTGATACTATTTTTTATTTTTTTTTCATGGCATCACTTCTCTCCGCATTCATTGCAGCTATAGTTTCTGTTAGGGTTGGGCAATATGATGATACATATTCTAAAAACGATATAAAAATGTCTATCGTATATATATATATTTTTATATTGTTTCTATTACCATATAGCTTAGGTATATATTTTTTTCCTTTTTCTCCATAAATTCACTTAAAACTGTTCATTTTGCTCTCAAGTTCTTAAAATAAGAACATATTCAGTACTTTTTGTCAAGTATTTAATTCACATAGGAGTATACAAAAAATAAGCTTTACCATGTGGTTATTTAATATAGAATATCTATTGAATTACTAGAAACCTGCCATATCATGATGTATAAAGTTATCGAGATATGAAGTGACCTATAAGGTGACAGAAGATTTTGGCCATATTGCCCTAGCTTCTGTCTTTGGTCCTACACAGTTCTGATAGAATTGTGATATTGCAACATTTTAATGTGTATTATTTGTTGTTCAGTCAGTAACGACAGTCTTACCATTTGGGTTTTATGGAAGACTGACAAATTTCAACAAGCTAATTTAAACTAACTTGTGCTATTTATACCTTTTTACTTGTACAGCAGCTAATGTCCAATGTAGAGAGAGATCATGCAGATAAACTGCCAATGTACAACATCCCTTGAATTAGCTCTGACCTTTTCATAGACCAATCTCACTTTTTTTTGTCACACTTCTGGAGAATATTTATTGCGCATGGCCTCTATAAATGAAACTGGTCCTTTAAATTCAGTCAGGTTTTAGGGCTCACCAACCTGAAACAATGCCACTAAACTTACTTAAAGTGATTAAATACTTATTGATTCTAATGCTCATTTTTTATCAGTTTTACTGTTGACCTCAGTACTGTATTTGGCACTTTTAATCATGCAATCCTTATCAAACATTTGGTGGACCATGTACATGTCAATGGCTTTGACATGTACATGTCAATGGCAATGGCTTTGACATGTACATGGGTCATATCTAGGTATGGTTCTGTTCTCCATTTATATGTCATCTTCAGGCCATCTATTGCATAGATATCCCATCGGTGTTCTATATTATGCAGATGATATGCAGCTCCACTTATTATGCAATTCCCAAAACCCACAGGGATTTGACTGTCATCATAAACATTCAGAAGTGGATGGCTCAATGTTTGGTACAGCTAGAAGCAAATAAAACAGAAATATGTGTAATTTTTTTATGAAAATGCAAATTCATGCATTCACTTCAGAAAATCTGGCATTTTTTTAATACAGTAGCCCCACCTAGACAAGCAGTTGTGTTCAAGATTGAAGCAGTCATACATTTGCTAAAATGTGGAACCTGTTATCCATGTATTTATCATATTCTGCCTAATGCTGTGTATTCTGTAATTTGCACAAAAAAATCCATTGCCTCTTGCTTGTTCAGATACATCAGCTAAACATGTTTTAAGTACAAAGTGAACACTCAGATTCTCGCATCACTTCACTAGCTACCTTTAAGAATTGATTTTAAGCTCTTAGTGCATTATAGGCTCCATATAGCCAGCACACCTCTTGGTGAAGTGCATTAGAAAGGTTGTGTTTCCCCACGTTGGACGTATTTGTGGCGGCAATTGCTGCTGGCCTCGAATGCCTCACGGTGAGGAGTCATCTGGTAATTAAATGGTTATTAAGAGGTGCTTTGGAGGCTGAGGCCTACTGTCTATTGCTTGGTACCCCAGTGGAATCTGCACCTTCCAGGGTAGGCTGTCCTGGATATCCTGTCTGAATATGACAATTGTGCAGTCATATCTAACGATTATGTCCTCCAGATGTTTTGTTTATCCAGTGGTTAGCACTGTAGTAAGTATGCTGGTTTGTGCTGCAAGGTGAGAGGAAGGATACCTGGGGCACCTCTGTCTATTTTATCTTTTAAGATGTTGTGGCTTGTGAGAGTCCCTGTTGGTTGGTCCTCTACTGCCACAATACAAAATATCATTTTCACTTAGTAAGAAGTTGGGCTGGAATTCGTGTTTGCATTGTCAGGCCCTGTTTTGAGAACACCACTTTCTAACAGCCTTTAAAGCAAAGAAAGGGCAGAGGTCTGCACCCATATTAAACAGTAGATTGATGTAACTCTAATTCTGTGACCCAACTGGTCTCTTGCTCTTCAAGTTCAATGAGTCAACTACAGCTCTTAATATAGGACAAGCCACATTCTGATTGGGTGGTGGTGGGCACAACAAGTTATTTTATTGTCCTGAAACTGACTCTTAAGGAACAAACTACTAGTATAACCTGTTGAGAAGGGGTTACATTACACCAACAGGTGTGTTTACTGCTATTCTAGTCTACTACTTTTGCTCATTGAGCAGCTCAAAGGACATTTCGAAACTTGGGAGTGGACAGCACTTACTGTGATAAACTATACGCATGAGCTAATGATCTGAACACTTAGTTTTTCTCATAAAGGATAACAAACAAACTGCTCTTATAATATTGTTCTTTGGCTTGATTAGATATTGTTGACAGTTACAGTAAGTCTTTTTTTATGCGTGATATGCTGGTAGTCTTGGCTGATTATGTCAACTTTACTGTGAACTTTGGGTTTCTTGAATCCCAAATTTTCTTGCCAAAATGTACTGATGTCTGTGAGGACCACTTTACTGATAGAAGTTCATGAACATTTCAGGTAGATATTACAAGACAATCAAGACCTTCGTAATAGTAACCTGTAGTGCATCACATGAGCAAAGTCCCATTTTACCTCTCAATCACATCGTAGTAGTGCTTCTAGACAAACATTAATGAGATTTAAGGTGTGTAACATTTAGGGGGATCTATTAGCAGAAATGGAATATAACATCAATAAAAAAACAAGTATGTTTTCTTTAGTTTATAATCATCTGAAAATGAGAATCTTCTCTGCCCGGCTGGCACTCGCGTTTCCACCATGGATGTATTCCACTATTCCACCGTTTTCTTCCAGCAACACGTCACCTCGCCAGATTTCAGAACGAGACTTCTCCTTGAGCAAGACTCTCTCCATAATGTCAGACACTTATAATAACTGTCAGAGCCTGTCATGTCAAAAACAAGCACTTTTAGTGGACGTAAATGACGGTGACAGCTTGCCCCGACAGCAGTACCGTCTACAGCGTTCTCCCTCAATACTGGACCAGTTTGAGAAATTGTTGTTGCTATTAGTCAGTTAGACACAAGAACATGGGGAATTAGGGTCCAGGATGAAAAATACCGACGTTACCTTTTTAAGCTAAGTGAAGAATGTGGAGGCACACCAAATCATTGCTCCAGGGTATATATTATATGAAACACATTTTATACAACTGTATGCAACTCGTCCAAATTAAAACCAATGTAGTTTTACTTTCAGGGTTTTTTGGCAACATCAATTCCAACATATGATATTGAATTGTTCAAAAAGAGCTTCGTCTTTTTTTTTTTTACAATGGTAGTGGTGATACTGTAGTTGGTGTTTTGGTTGGAAAAAGGATTTTCTTCAGTGTCCTGACTGGCATCTTATTTCTGCAGCAATGTAGGGTTTCATTTCTGTCAAACAATGGTTGTAGACCTTTTCAGTCTTGACTACGAACTGGTGACCTTCATGTGACAGCTCCGTTTGCCGACCACAAGGCAGGCCGGCAGTCAGGGGTATCAAATGACTATTTCAAAATTCTTATCACTTCTGCAAATCTGCTGAATTGTAAAATTATAATTAAAAGAGAAATTGTCATGGCAGAATATTTTATTTGGGGTTTCCCATCCTAATAATATTGGAACATTTTAGCCTGTACTTTGTTTTCAAATAATTGGAATACTGCCTTGTGACTTGAAAAAAAAAAAACACTGTATCTGCAATACAGCTGCAAATTCTGTCATAGCTGGCATGGATGAACATTATTGGCCATGCCATACACCCTCTATAAGCTTTTAATCCTAGGAAACAAATATGCATTTGTGTACCCTCTCTGGATGAATGGATTATAGATTATCACTGCCAACCAGCATATGATGCCAACAGAGATTATGGCTGCTGTATGTTGAATAAAGCAGATACCACTGTTTGGGAAATTTTGGCACCACGAACTACTTCAAAGTAATATGGACGTGCTGCAGTATCTGACACATAGAGGGTATTAGAGATTCTAGTTGTAAGGATTTGTTTTTCGTAACGGGCTGGTATTTTAAAAAACAGTTGAGTTTCGAATTGCCATTTTCACTCTTGCTCCCTGTTTCTGTTTTCTATTCCTATTATTCCAGTCAACTCAACTGTGAACTGGCTCAAAAATGTATTCCCATATTTCCCCATAATTGCAGCATTGTTGAAATAAGACTTTCATCGTTCTCATGGAAACCCCTGAGTACACATCAAGCTGTGCAATTACTCAAAAAATAAACCCGCTAATGTCAGAGTGGTGAAAAATATCACAGTGCACTCCCATTCCCAAAATCCAGCTGGGAAGTATTAAATTTTGTGTGCATATTCACAGCCACAAGCTCTTTTAAGAAATGACATGCAGACTGTTGGCCCATTTTGGGTGGTGCCTTTGATGCATTGTCTTCTTTTAGTGATGCCATACTGGAGGTATGTCCAATTCACTCTGCAGTGTACCATATTGTTAATACCAGCACTTGTCTTTTATCTGTTTACTGAGCCTCTCTCTTATCAAGCCTTTAATTACTTAATTATTCTTCATTGGGCTCAATTAAAACACAATGGACTCTGCTGCTGCAAAAGTCAACTCTTTCTGCTCCTGCACAGCAGTGTACAAAGCACGGGAGAGATAGGCTGTAGCAGTTGGCCTTCTATTATGTACTTGGAATAAATGAGATTCTGTTTTTCTTTTGGATGAAAGTCTGGCCTTTCTGATTATTATGCTAACAGCAAAATATAACATTGACTTTTATAAAATGTTCATGCTCCTCGAGTCGAGTGAGGAATAGATTCACATACATGGCAATCAACGCACCTTCCCCAAACAAAATTACTTTTTAGAAATAGAAATCGTTTTCTTTCTCTATTCATGCAAGTGATTTGTTGCGCAATGTCACCTTACTCAATAGTAGCGGAGCAGGTTTACATCAGGGTTTTTTTTTCCCCCGCTCCTCCCCGTGCCTCTATCTAAATCAGTCAATTTATTTCCAAATTGCATGTCGAGTGTAGGAGCAAGGTCTTATGGCAGTATATTAAATCAATGCACTCCTACAGTGTATATTTTGAGATTTAATTTTTTCCTCTGTTTGCTGATATTGATGGGGATGCACCTGGCTTTGAGTCTCATGAAGGACACTGTCACAAATTTGAATCCTGTATATTCATGCAGTAGAAGAAAGACAGCTGTGAAAAGTGAATGAGGCGGATTAATGAAGTTGAAACATGCTTTACAATATAGGCCAGACCTTGACTGTCTTTTAGCTGTATGGTTGCTAGCCTGCTTTTATTTATCAGTATCAGATTGATGTACACTATCAGCGAGGGATGCAATTTAAATTTGTTTTGCTTTTATGGACCATCATGAACCAAACATGCACACTTCTTGCAAATGTGAGCTCTTCCTCTTGAATGCACATATACAGCATGTATGTAAAAACATGTTTTTCGGTATGTGTACAGGCAGAGCGAAGACATTCAGATTCAAGAGTATGTTACTGCTCAACATTTCTCTGTTGTCTTTTCTGTCTTGGTTGTCTTAGTTGAAGCATATACAGTATACCGAACTGTTACTTTTTTACTAACACGTTGTCCTGTCTTTTTACATAATACTGATTAACACTAGCAGTATACATTTAGGGCTGTAACTAACTTTTCATTATCAATTAATCTGCTTATTATTTTCTCAATTAATCAATGAATTGTTTGGTCGATTAAAATGTCTTGAATTGGTGAAAATGCCCGTCACAATTTCCTGAAAGCCAATGTGCCATCTTCAAATGTCTTGTTTATAGTTGCAACGATTAATCGATTAGTTGTCAACTATTAAATGAATCACCAATTTAAACAGAGAGTCTAATCAAGACATTTCAGGACGTCATCTTGGGCTTTGGGAAACACTGAACGCCATTTTTCACCATTTTCTGACATTTTAAAGACCAAACAACTAATCGATTAATCGAGAAAATAATCGACAGATTAATCAACAACGAAAATAATTGTTAGTTTTAGCCCTAGTCTTTGTCGAAACGCCAGAGATATGGTGCCTGCAAATGAAACTCGTGAGCTCGTATTTACAACATGGGAAGTCGTGTGCACAATATACTTGCCGTTCAAGTGGTTAAGTTGTGAAGAACACCGCTGCTAAGCAACGGCAATATTAACGTTACAGTCGGCGTGTAGAAGCCACAGAGGCTAACAATTTAGCAAGCTGGCAAGTGGGTATCATAACGCAGTAAATGTAAAGGCATAATGACAGAGAAAAAAGATGAGGCCGTTGGGAATATCAACATTTTTCTCAGACATATAAAATTATGAAGAAAAACAATATACGACTAAAATTACAATATATTCACTTATTATGCACCGAAAAATTAACTTCCATGGCCTCCGCCATTTCTGACAACGTCAACAAACACGTCACAACTCGTGAACTCGGAGCTTTCAGAAACTTTCAGAAACTTTCCATTTATGAGGTTGTGAATACCACAAGAGGGGGGGCGTTCATATGGACTCTTCTCGTGAACACGGTAAACACGACCCCATTTGAAGGCACCAATATTTAGTTAGCAGATGCCAAAGAAAAGCAGCAAAGCTTCTCAAGGTAATGTTTTGAATATTTGCTCGAAAAAATTACTTGAATAAAAATAGTCGTTTATTTCTTTTTTTCTCAATCTACTAATCTATTAATCGAATATTTGTTTCAACTTTATATACACTGAATGAATGCCTGTGTGTGGGTGTACATTGTTGAACGACTCATAGCATCTTACCCCTCTGTATGACGGCAGGCTTTTTGTGTGGTAGTTCAAAAGTATAGTTATAGTTCAAAGTAGCTTTTTTCAAGCATGCAGCGGCTGTTAGCGCCTTAGTTGCATAAGCTCTGTTAACATCTCTTCCTGTTTCCTGGTTTTATTTTTGTATATGAGTGTATGTATTTATTTAAATAATGTATTCAATTAGTTATTTTTGTGCACTTCAGCATCTCTTCTTTGTCTTAAAGGATGACATTTTTCCAGGGACTGTAGTGGCTGGATTATTCTGCTGAAATTTAACAAGTTCATGGTGCTGCATGTGTGTGCTTCATTTTAAGTATTAAATAGCAGCATGTCTCCCCCTGTGTGTTTGAGGCACCTTGAATGCCCTTAACCAGCACTAATAGGAGATAATGATTGGTGCTCAACAAAAAGCGAGATTCATTTTGAATTATTAACAAGTTAACTTTGTAGTGGAGGCACTTTATCCCCGAGGACAAACAGCCCAAATGTTTGCAAAATATAATTAAGCCGAGGCATCTTTAAATGTCATTGCTGCCTGTGCCATGTTTCAAATTGTTCTGCATCAACAGAATTTAACGAGATGGCTAAGGAATCCATTTCCTGCAAGCATGTGATAAGCCACACATACAGTGGAGCACTTTCATTGATTGCCAAAATAAAGCATTTTGTATGCAAATGGGGGAATGGAGTGGCTAAGCTGATTCAGCCTCATGGACACCAAATAATGGTCTTTACAATTAATACTTTTACATGCTATCCATTGAAAATTTCATCTTCCATTTAATGGCTCTAAAACATTTACACATGCCCAGAAAAGAGGGGGAAAATGCACTGTGTTCCAATGGATTAATATGAAAGCCAACAAACAAATAAAGCCATGCATCTCTCCCTCCCTCCCCCCAGAGTATTGGTCCCTTTCCTGCCGTCTCATGCTCCTGCACATTTTGGATTAACAGATAATCTTTGAACATGAAGGAAGGTCTGCTAACCCCGAGGGGGTGGGATGTAGTGAGTGAAAGAGAGCACAGGATTGGAGGCAGTGCAGCATTGTTTGAACGTAATGTGCTTGTCTTGTTCTTGTTAACATGCAGCTCTTTTTGTAGTGGTGATACGGCCTTAAATACCCCTCCTTCACTCTTGCAGGTTGTTTTACAGGAGACCCACAGGTCTGAATAGATAAAGGGCACTGGGGTAACAAGGGTGTCCATTACAATGGAAACCATTCAGCAGTATTTGTGGGGACCAACAAATCACTTGTAGTCGGTTGGTGTCAGTGGAGCCTGCTGTTGACCTGTCTGGTCTCAACAGTTTTGTGACAAACAACCACTGAGTCCAAGAACAGTTGGCCAGTAGACAATTGGACCAATTTGTGTCCTGTCCTGTACTTTATTCTGGGTCAGGCTGTTCTCATACACTGTTCATAGCTATACCTACGAAAAGTAATGCACTGTAATTCGTGTATATCCCACAAAATCAATTTGTCTGCAAGTCACATAGTTGCGAACCTGGAAATATAAAGGGAGACAAACACTGGAGGTCGGGGTGGATGGGTGGGTCTAAAAACACCGGACTTTTGCCCAGGAGACGTGCGTTCATGTCCCATCTGAAACTAGAAGTCAACGTTGATCTATTTGTCACGTAACTTGCATACTTAATAACGCCACTTCCCGATTTATATTAACCCAAACCATGATCTTTTCCTAAACCTAACTAAGTCGTTTTGTTGCCTAAACCTAAGGAAGTTGTTTCCTTTGAAGACGGAAGTTTATTTTGAAAAGACTGTATTCATGTAATCTGATCTTTCTAAGATACTCTGTGTCCATTTTACTTTGTCCTTTGCCACATTCGATATTTCCTGTGTCATCGGTTAATGGTTACATTTACAAGCTGGGATGTTTGTACGAACCTGAAAGTGCGTGTAAATATTTGTGTCACTGAAACATTTGTTCATGTTTGAAAGAAAAAAAAAGGTTTTACATGAGATTTGCCACACAATGGTACGCAGAACAGTGAAGTGTAGCTCAACACCACCCAGGAGGTGGATGCACCATCTCTTGAGTTGGTTCGTTACTGTTCAGGCACAACAAACAACAACTAGCACTTACATGCTGATATGACAGCTTTATTTAATCTACTACTCATCTGTTTCAATAAGCGAATCCTACAACACCGTCTGTGTATTAATGCTGCAAGTAATGATGAAAGAGCATGTTCAGTTGTGTTTTGGTTTTCTGGCCAGTGCGGTATCATTGTAGACTTTAAAACAAGTGCTGTGAAGATCTGTGAAAATAAAACTAATTCAGATAGTTTTGTTTTGATTAGATGCATTTATTTAAAGCACTAATTCTAAGTTTTGTGGTTTGGTCATATATGCTTTGTATTGAATTGATCAAATTTTCGTTGGGTTGTAGTGGAATTTGTGGGTTATTAATTGATCCTAACCTGATCAATTACAAGAAAACTAACTGTAGTGAAAAGAGTACAATATAATCTGGCAAAAAACACTGCAACTATATTTATTTATAAATTCATTCATGTTTTACAATTTTATTTTTCACATCAGTGAATATAATACTCCGTACTACCTACCCAAAAGGTGGCTACTTTAATGACCAATTTTGGACCAACTTGATCTTACAATTTCAGTGCTTTACGCTCTTTGTCAATTGTTTTATTCTTTGTTTTTACGGCTGTCCCCCTTCATCCCTTTTTGCGCTTTTGCTCTTCACCCCCCATAGTGTGTCATTCTCAAAATATGAACCCAGTATCATTTTAGAGTCAAGGACGGCAGCAAAAACTGTTGACAGCAGTGTTTGAAGTAAATGAGAAAGCTGAGCCCTTACAGAGCTACTGAAAGGCGGCGAGAGAGCAAGATGGGCAAGAAGGACGATGGTGATGGGGCTGACCTTCTGATCAGGTGAGCGTGAGGAGGCCTGAGGACAGAATCCCCTCTCTGCTGCCCAGGCTGAAATTTTGTGCTTGAGAAGTGTTTAACTTTCTCAAATCCCAATTGCACTCAGTGGGGAGTGTCCTCTTTCCCTTTGCCCACAGGTTTAGTGACTGCCCTTACGCCTGGGCCTGGGGAGGGGGGTGGGGATCAATAGGATGGCAGCTTGCCTGTTTGACAGAGGTGAAGTTAAGCTAGGAGAGAGAATGGGGTGAGATAGTGAGGGCTATAGATATCTGAGTAGGAATTATCCATGACACCTGGGCTCTCAAGCTGCAACCTTTAAGCACATGATTTAGGATCACCTCTATTTGTGGGATAGCTGTAGCACATTCAGCACATTCAATCGCTGCCATTGTGCTCTGTTAGCTCTCACAGCTGAGAGACGTTGTCAGTTATTTGTTTAGAAATGCTTTCATTGTTAAATCCTCCTACCTACATTGTCTCAGCCAAGCGAATTCAATTCTCTTTTGTACTTTCTTTAGTTTCACTTAGTTGACAAGAAGATGTGGGGAAATCTCCTCTAAGTCATTCAGTCCATCCCTGTATTTTTCTGCACCACTGAATTGATACAAAAATGCTCTTTTTTTCCAAAGCGATAATATATCATTTCTAATAATCTCCCTTTGCTGTGAGAATGGTGTCAATAAACTGACATGTTAAGAACAAATGCAACAGCCTTTATCTCAGTAAAAATCCACAGCCTTGGCTTCAAACAAAGACAAAAACAAACCGTGCTTTCATGTTTTGCTTTATTTATTTTTTTAAAGGGGGATAACCCTGGATGAGACTGAAAATGTTGGCTTTCAAAAGGTTGACATTTAGCTATTGTAGATATAATGATGGATACAAGAGATGGAGCATGTTAATGGAAAATGACGATGTCACGGTTCATCTTCCGAATTGAGGCACATTAATCCACAGTGTTATGGAAAATGCTGATAAAAAATAAATGCGCTGCATATTTGTAACAAGTGGCATCAATTTCCCTTTTGACTGTCAGTGAATGAAGATTTCTCTGCAGATTGCATTATTTACTCTGCTCAGAAAATCACACAACTGTAAAATCCTTGCTAGCATGTTTCCTCGTGTTCTTGATTTCTGGGAGAGATCCCGACAAAGGCAATGTAAATGTGATTGGTTTAAAATGCCCCCGTAGTGACAACTTGGCTTTCATCATACCTACATTAATTAAACTTGGCTTTAGCATAGACTTTGACACAGTCATTTCCTGGCCAATTGTGTATGCATGAGTGGTTCTGTCTTGGTCTGCTTTCTGATGATAGGCTTATGCCGTATGTTGGTGAAAATAGCTTGAAGTAATCTGAATCTTTGAGAAGCTTACAAAGAGAGAGTGCAGCAGCAGGGACCTATTGCAAGTTTGTAGATCCTCTGTGCCACCAGACTAGGTGTCTTAATGAAGTAAGGAGCATCAGATTGACTGGCATGTCAGAAGCACTGATAAAATGAACGACGAAGGCTGATCTAAAGGAGGAAATGCTTTTATCTATTCATCAAATGAAACATAAGAGCAATCACGAAGTAGGGCTGGGCCATATGGCCCTAAAAATAAAATCTCAGATTTTTTCCCACCACATCCAATTTACGATTTTAATCGGGGTTTTTTTCTTCTTAAAAACAAACTAAGACTACAATAGACAAATTAATTATTCAAATACGATTTGTTTTTATTTCAACTAGGGCTGTCAAAGTTAACGTGATAACGTGTTAACGAAAATTATTTTTAACGCCACTAATTTCTTTAAGACATTAACGCAATTGATCTTTTGGAGATTGTAGCAGGCTCAGTATGAAAACTAGAAAAACCTAAGGGCTCCATTGGTACCAACCATGTCATACTAGCTTGTCAGGAATGAGGCTAAATAACGCTCCAAACTTTAAACTCCAAACTCCAAACGCGCCATGGCCATTTTCAATGTGATCCCTTGACCTCTGACCTCAAGATATGTGAATGAAAATGGGTTCTATGGGTATCCACGTGTCTCCCCTTTACAGACATGCCCACTTTATGATAATCACAAGCAGTTTTGGGGCAAGTCATAGTCAAGTCAGCACACTGACACACTGACAGCTGTTGTTGCCTGTTGGGCTGCAGTTTGCCATGTTATTATTTAAGCATATTTTTTATGCTAAATGCAGTACCTGTGAGGGTTTCTGGACAATATTTGTCATTGTTTTGTGTTGTTAATTGATTTCCAATAATAAATATATATATATGTACATTTGCATAACCCTAACCCTCTCATGTTGATAAGAGAATTAAATACTTGACAAATCTCCCTTTAAGGTTAATTTTGAACAGATAAAAAATGTGCAATTAATTTGCGATTAATCATGGACAATCATGCGATTTAATCACGATTAAATAATTGAATCGATTGACAGCCATAATATTTAGCAATACAGTAAATGACATTTGCAGAAACATGACCTAGAATGGGAACCTTACAGAGACGAGATGCAAAAAGCCTTTTGCTCGGACATCTCTCCATCCCATGTACTTGTTGAATAAAACATCTGTCTCATGCACAAGGTAATGGCAATGAGAGGGCTTGTGTTTGCAGAGATGAAGCTCCCTATCCTCCACTATGCCCGAGAGAGTTTAGCCTTGATGCATTTTACACCAGCCCCAAAACCTGCGTTGACAAGTTATCTGTGACCCGCGGTGAGAGCGGGAATGACTGCGGTGAAAATCAATCTTCGCCTCTCCTCCTGCCTTGAATACCAGCAGAGCAAACAAACAGGCCTAAACAATACGATATATACCACATATCAATTACACTAAATGCCTCAGTATCTATACTTCACTGTCCCAGGCACACACCGGTTACAAGGCACACACGCTGCTGTAAGACGATAATGGCGCTGCATTGTTCCTCACCATCTGGAGGGCTGATAAGGCCCGCCTGTGCATAGTTGATAATGAGAACAGGCAGAGGAAAAGTGAGTGTTAAACATTTCCTTGGCCCATGAAAAAGGTTCCATTAAGTCCACTGACCCCAATTGAATATTAATGAGCTAATTAACGGATTTATTGTTATGCGCAATTTCTGGAGGGGCGATTTTTTTCAAGTGCTATTATTTTTTCTAATTATTTTCTGTACTTTTTATAATTGAATCTTTGTAGCTGCCAGCATCCTGTTTGTGCCTTGGCAACAAGAAAAAAGCAGTTGGCATCTGTTTTTCCTTCTTTTAGCTTGCTGTAACTACAACAAAAAACAAGAAAATGGTCTTTTGGATACCAGCGTATTTGTCACCAAGACTACTCCCCATTCCTCCAACACAAGTCCCAAAATATTATTCTTTAAATGCACCATCTTGCTTATCTGTTTTAGAAATATACAGGGCAAAGTGATGTTCAGGTGTTGGATTACAAAAGTGCAATTACTTGGTTTACTGCAGGCTGCATTGCATGGAGGACTTGACAAAGGTTTAAATGGGCAGTGACAGCTGGGCTTGATAGATAGCATAATCAGCTGATGTAGAGGATGCACTGAAGCAGTCCTCAGTGGACAGCTGGAGAGTACAGCCAGCTACTGAGAGAGATGGTAACCTTGGGAGGAATGACTACTGATACTTTGTTTAATGCATACATAAGGTATGGACTGCAGCTTCAGGGTAAAGTAGATATTGTGTGATTGTAATTAAAATTGTAGACCCATACTGTATTATGTGAAAACACTGTCCTCATTCTATCCAAGATCAGTTTTATTTTATTTTCTGAAACCCACCATTTGCACACAAATTCACTCTTGAGAGAAGCAAGTGCCTACTACAGTATCAGCTCCTCTCTCTGGATGTGCACAGGAAATGATCACGTTGGGAGAGACCCCATGGCAGACCCAGGATGTGCTGGAGGGACTACATCTCCCAGCTATCCTGGAAATGCCCAGGGATCCCCGAGGTAGAGCAAGCTGTGCGGAAAAGGACGTGAGATTCCCTGGTTCCTGTTACCCTGATCCACATACCGTTTTCTCTCTTGTGAAGCTTATAACAGGAGACTGGAATCGACCAGTTCCAAGGGTTAGATTTCCATCTGCATTTTTACAGCTTTACAGGGTTATATGATCAATTTGGACAGGCAACTGTTAGGGCTGTCAGGGTGGAGGAACTTCCCCTGTGGTGATAATGATTCATGAGACTCAACTGCGTGATATGCAATAATATTTCCTTTTTTTTTTTGCAAATTACTTCACTTATCCTGATTTTAATCCTGCTATATAAATAAGCTTTATTGTAAGGCTATTAATAGGTATATCGTTTTTTTTGTGAATGACATAAAACTAATTAAATACTTGTTTTTTGTCAAATGCAGAACACAGAAGGGCAATGAGGCACAGCGTTTTTTCACCCGAGAGCTTTGGTCGCATCTGGTTGCTATAATACAGGATATCCGCTGAAGTAAAAATGTTGGCACAAGGTAAAGAACTTGCCCTGGAATGAAGGGAAGGCTGAAGCACATAGGGAGAGAGGATGGACCCACCGGTCTATTCATTTCGCCTCCATTGTTGTTTTTTTGTTGTTTTTTTTCCCATTGTTGTTGTTCAGCATTTGTACATGTAGGATGTGACGGTTGTGGTGTCTGTCCCGCCTCTCCTCCATTGTGATTGGATGGCTGGGTAAAAAATTGACAGTGCCAAGCGCTGTGTTTTCCCCAAAATTGAACATTTTTCAATTCTTGGTGACCAGAAAATAAACAAACGTGCAGCGCTCAGCGCAGAATAGACGCTCAGCGCCTCGTCACGCTGCTGCCGTTTGTAGCATAGTGAAAAAACGCAGTGCTCCCAATGTAAAGAATTCAAAAAAGAAAAAGTGTGAACATAGCGGTGCTTGCGGTTGCTTGCCATCCCCTGTGGTTGGCTTGTCAATTGCGCGTTATAACAATATTGCGGTTATTGCGACAGCTCTTGCAACTGCACCAATTTCAATCAGCCTACTAAGGCCAGGAAATTAGAGCGAGAGCTAAAAACAGCATTTCTGTTTGAAAGCGATGAATAAGAAGCAGCGGGGGCCATTCTGATAACCTTTTTGATAACACTAATGTAATTATTATTACATTTTGCTGTCTTCATGTTTGCCTAATTCTGTTTATGGCTGAAATTCGATTCCAGCTTAATAAAACCATCAATTTCTTTTGGTTACTCCACCAATATAACTCAGAGTAATGAACTCATTTTGCTGTTGTATGGAAATTTTGTCTCATTACAATAATTTTGCCTGATTCACTCGGCAGCCGATATTAAGAGTAAGGCCCTACAGTCATAGACTGGGTTATTATGCTATACATCACAAAGTGCATTAGGCTCATAAAACCTGTCAACAATAAGGTTGGAAAGTTTGTGCGCATGGCCCAGCAGGTTAATATATTTCCTCCAAAGACTGACTAAAAGTGTCCAAGCTATATTGCGCCTGTACAGAAACCAATTTTCTGCTAGTTGGGAATTCCAGATTCACTACCCATCCCCCCTTTACACACGTTACTTATCTTTAATCGACACAGATGTGTTTCCCATCATAGTTAGTGTGTCATAGTTTCTGTGCAGAATGTAGAGTTAATCTATTTGTAAAGTTGGAATCTACTGTCAGAATCACTGGGCAATTAGGTAAACCTCATGAGAGAATACAGCCGCTTTGTAACTGGAGATTTTTTCATAAACATACAGAAAGTGAGTGAAATTAAATCAATTCCAGACACAGCAATGTTTTGTCTTCATGAGGCTATGACTATGGTTCAAACAACCTCACAGAATAAGACTTTACAGCCTGCAGATGGATGCTATATTTGGTTCTGAAGTTGGTTTATTTGAATCCTTTTCAACACCAAACCTCATGTATGTTTTGGAACTAGGGCTCTCAATCGATTAAAATACTTAATCGTGATTCATCGCATGATTGTCCATACTTAATCAAAATTAATTGCACATTTTTTATTTGTTTAAAAATGTAAAAGGGAAATTTGTCAAGTATTTAATGCTCTTATCGAAATCGGAGTGGGAAACTATGCTTGCTTTATGCAAATATGTGTATATTTATAATTGGAAATTGATTTTCAACACAAAACTATGACAAATATTGTCCAGAAACCCTCACAGGTACTGCATTTAGCATAAAAATATGCTTAAATCATAACATGGCAAACTGCAGCCCAACAGGCAACAACAGCTGTCAGTATGTCAGTGTGCTGACTTGACCCAAACTGCATGTGATTATCATAAAGTGGGGACTTTACATGTCTGTAACGGGGAGACTCGTGGGTACCCACAGAACACATTTTCATTTACATATCTTGAGGTCAGAGATCAAGGGACCCTTTTGAAAATGGCCATGCAAGTTTTTCCTCGCCAAAATTTAGCGTAAGTTTGGAGCGTTATTTAGCTTCCTTCCTGACATGCTAGTATGACATGGTTGGTACCAATGAATTCCTTGGGTTTTTTTTGTTTCATATGATACTAGTATCTTCAAAACATTAAAACTGAGCTCGATACAACTTAAAAATCGCAAGTTGCATTAATGCGTTAAAACAGCCCTATTTGGAACACATGTAGGATTTAATATTTCAGAATACAATGTCATTCACTAATATTGTGGAGTCTCATAACTGCTAGAACCTATGCAGCTACAACTTTCCAATAGCAATTCATTATCATTTTAACTACATAATTTTAGCGGTGAAAGGAGCTCCTTATTACCGTTTTTTTTTTTTACATGCGTAGGGAATTTGCATTCCGTTTGGCGATATCTGACATCCCGTGATAGAAGCCTTGATTGCCCTCGTGGCTGGCAACTGAGTTGTACTCACACTTATAAAGAACCAAAGTGGGGACAAAGATCAAACAACAACGCATGGTAATTGTTTTGCAAACTGCATGTCAGCGTGAAAAGTGTGGCGCTGAAAGAGCCTTCTTTGCACTGCGCTTTAAGGCGTCAAATGCAGCTCTGAAATAGCTTGATGCTTCTAGAAGAGGGTAATCTTTTGTAACAATCAATTACAATACATTTCCCCCTCTGTCTAGGCACTAATAGCTCCTGTCTGTGCACATGATGAGGCGTGTCTAGTAAATATACACTGTTTTCCTTTTAAATGTCTTATAATATGCATGGGGAACACAGAAACACACTATGATAGAGGGGTTGAGCATCAAAGCTGGAGAAGCAATTCAACCGAGTTCCTCAGTCAAAGAAATGAGAATGGAGCAGTTTGTGGCTTTCCTCCCATTAGCCAGATTGAATTACTGTGTTTTACTTTTAAGGGCCATCTGTTCTGGTTTAAGTCATATTTCTAAATCTGTCATGTTGTGTGTGTGTGTATGTGTGGAGAACGCTTCTTTGATGGGTGGGAACCGTTTTTTTGCTGAAAATAAAAATGATGTGTAAAGGCTATTATGACATCTGTGACTTGCGTGGAAATGCTGTTGCAGTTTGCAGACTTGTCAAGACAAAGGTCCATCTCACGCCGCCTGGCATCAGTATTGACAACTACATGCAGTCAACAAATTATCCTCGTGAAGGACATTAATTACAAGACACTCATCACATTTAATGGACTATAAGACGCAAGGTTTGGCCCCTTTTTCTTTCAGATTCAGACAGATACAGATACGTAGATGCTGTATAAAGATAGAGAGAAAGAGACCGCAGTGTGGTAAGACAGATAAAAAGATGGAGTAATGAGTGATGTGGTTCACTCAAAGGCCGTAGTGTAAGAAGCCTCATATTGAATTGCGATATGAAAAGATTATTCAAATGCCAGACAGTATCAGACTTAACTGAGAGATCTGACATTGCTTTATAGTCAATTAAGTATTTTCTTAAATCCTAATTACGTCTTATGTTTAACCAGGCCTTTCAACGTTGTCAGCTTTGCATGTTAGCACACAATTGACAGATCTCTGAGCCCCTCCCCCAAACATTGATTGTCCATTTATAGCTTAGCAACTGTAACTAGGCAGAGCAGGCGTAGTGCTATGCTTTGGATTAGGGATGTCACAATACCAGAAATTAAGTAGTCGATACCAATGCCAGTGGAAGTGCACGATTCTTGATGCCAATAAGATACCACAGTAAAAAACAAAAGTAAAGCAATAAATCTCATGTACTTCAACATACACTTCTATATTACCATTCAATACTGTTTTTTGTTAGGAAGTTAATCAGTTCATAATTCCCTCTCTAATATCTATTTTATATTGCTGTGAAAACATCTCCTTCAAACAACTGGATTCAGTCAAGTTTATCGCTTTTAATTGTGGATTATTATTATTATTATTAACAAATGAGGACCCAATTCTTAACCTTTTTCTGTCTAAAATAAATATAAATGACATTTTATAATGAAATGAAATGGCCATTATGAAAGGCAAACTCTATGCAGAAAGAAAGGGCTGGCAGTAAGAGAGCAGCAGCAGAAACGCTGTCAGTGTGGGAGACACGTGAGAGACGCAGTAGTTCAGCGAGTTAGCCGTAACGCGCTGCGTATGGATGCAGACTTTTTGTCTGGGACATGCAGCTTTAGCTTCAGGCGTTAAGTTTATATTACATCAAGTATATATTTTAGACACCTGTTACAAGATAAACATTTTAACATGAGTCAGCTTGAAACGTTAAAACATCAGCCAGCGTTTTCAGACAATTCATGGGGCTAATGTTGGTGGTAGTTAGTGTTTTAACTCTGTTTCCTCAAATGTTTCCATTCAGTAATGCTGCTCTTTACATCAGATGCACTTTACTATATGCTGAGGGTATATGCTAATTTAAATTTAACTAGTACTCTCAGGCATGCATTTCTGTCGCGTCATATTCGAGTTGAAACACTCGACACGATTCTATACAATTTAGGTCTGGAAGAGCCTCTATGTCAGTGAATCCAATGCAAAGATGGAGGTGCATGGCTTTAGGGGACAAAACATTTTCCGCCGGCAGAAAGAGGCTCCAGAACAACCTCTTCGCAGCCCAGTAGGCCTTGCACTGTCACTGAGTCCCACGATTGAATTGAATGGTCCACAGATTACTCAATTATTTCTATATACCAGCCTTCCATGGCAGACTAAAGGCCTATTATTGGAGGGACTGAGACCATAGGAACTTATTACATGTGTGACCTTTTAAAGCCTTTCACCGTGATGGATCTCAGGTGAGAATTTACTGGAATCAATTTTTATCTGAAAGCTCGATGCTTGCTCACTGGCCCAGCCCTGTGTGAAACATTCACTTTATGAAAAAAGAAAAAGATGGAAAGAGAGAGAGAGAGGGAGAGAGAGAGAGGCAGCCCCTTGACTACTGGAAATGGGCAACATTTTAAAGCACCCCAAATGCCTTTGTGTCCTTTCCTCCCAAATTAAAGAGACTTTGAAATAGAGGGCTGGAGGAAGTGCGGGAGTATTGTGCTTAATCAAGGTAGAAATACAAAGACAGAGCCATTTCCCCAAAGGTTCACATCAAAAGGTGCATCCCACTTTGTGAGCTATTTAATCAGTTAAAACACAGATGGCAGGCTGCCGCAATTAATTAATCATATATGAGGCATCCTGTACCTGCTAGCAGAAAGTATGTCAGTGCTACAGAGATCTCATTTGGATATCATTGTAACTATGTGCCACCAGAATAATTGCTGAATATGAATAGGACTAGCTTCGGAAGTTATGCTGGACATAATGTACTGAATTTGAACTACTGCTCTCCCTTTGTATATTTTACTACTGCTTCATTGCAGCAGGGTAAAGGTCAATTATTGTGCTTTGACTTATTTAAAGCTAGGGTTGGTAATCTTCTTCAAAAACATTATATTGTATTTGTTGAAATTCTCATTACATCCCGACAGCAATCAATAAATCAAACGCTCTGACAAATATTAGGAAAAAATCTGGTATCCCGTTATGAGCCAATCCGCACGACCCAACCGGCGTTACTCAGCCACCTGAACTCAACCCGACCCACAAACCGCCAACTTTATGCATTACAGTAGCACAATTGTCAGGACTGAGGTCTGAGACTTGAGCGCCACAGCTGTGTTTGAGAGAAAGAGAGACAGAGATGGGAAGAGAAGGTGAACGCAATGCTTCTGTAAGTTATTAATAACAGAAAGCTGCTTTGTCAGTTTTTGACCCGCCCATCGAACCCGCGATGTTCTCTAGTAAGCTCACCTGAACCCGCCCAAGCCCTGAGGAAGAGCGCCGGTCGTTGATCTCAACTTTCGTAGTGGCCAAATGTCGGTACTGCAAGTTCTGT
This sequence comes from Helicolenus hilgendorfi, assembly GCA_916700815.1. Classification (NCBI taxonomy): domain Eukaryota; kingdom Metazoa; phylum Chordata; class Actinopteri; order Perciformes; family Sebastidae; genus Helicolenus; species Helicolenus hilgendorfi. Next base: position 1,408 of record CAKALG010037047.1, on the reverse strand, counting down.
GTCCGTCATGTGATGTCATTGGGCCCAAAAAAACATTTTCCCATGGACTTACATTAGGAAAGAGACGTCTGTAACTCAGCGGATCATTTTTTTTTTAGGTAAATAAACTCCCCGGTACGAACACTCTAATAGCCTTTATATAAATCATTAGGTTTTAAAAGTTGTTTTTAAAATCTAGCGTAGTCTTGTTAGTTTCTTAACATTACCGCCCCTACCTTTAAGGTCATTAAAAAGTTATTAGCTACCAGATAGCCCCCTATAGGGATATTAAGAGGATTTCATACATTGCTTATACCTCTTCACAGAATAAAAATAATAGGCCTGAAGAAATTGAAAGTAACCTCACAAAGTTTAGTAATTGACGTCCATTTCTTTTGTGTAAATGTTGTATATACAACATGATATTACATATTTTATAAAAAAAAGTTGGGATGTATGGGCTAAAGGAAGGCCAAAACAACAAAACTTCAAATGAAAAAAATGAATGAAATTGATGTTCAAAACTGTTGATGCAAAACGTTTTACTTGGTTTGTGAGCATAGATGATTTTTTGAAGGTCAGGACATTATACACATTTACAGGTTGTGACACTATCTACACAGGACGCATAGTGTGAATGAGAATGAGTTGCTAAGAGGTCACCCGTAAGTTGTTTTGTTGAGAACAAGGTCTGATTCATTAAACTTGAGCTCATAACAGTGGTTTTATTTTATGATTAAAATGGTGGTCTTTGGATTTTGTTTTTATCATTCTTTGAAATTGATCATTTTTAAATGTTTCTTTTTTTTAATATGGTGGTTGGTTGAATATCAGATTGCTTGTTGTTTTCTATCATAGCAAGTTAAATGCATTCACATAGCTTAAATAAGATGAAGTGAAAACCAAAAGGGTTCTGGGTGCTGACAACAAGGATTGAAAGAACCACTGGTGAAGGCAGGTCTATACTATGCTAGCTTTCCATTAACTTTATAGTACATGGTCTATAAAAGCTCGTTGTCTCAGTGTACTACATTGTGTTTAATAATGAAACTGGGGCTATGATTCTTCAAGCATGAGCACATGCTTTGTGCATTTGTGAAGTAGAGTTGTGGATAAATGAATCTTTTATTCCAGTTGTGAACAAGCAGTTACTTGCTAACAGAATACATCTGATACATTCAATGCTTGCTTACATACAATACAAACTCCTCCACACTTTCCTTTAAGCCTCTCACTCTCTGTCACTCATTCACACACTCATACATACAGATATACACTCCAGTGTAGCTACAGTAGTGGACTTTTTTTGGGACATTTTGTACATGAAATGATTCACCCAATCCCATAGTGTGCATCCTTAGGAGCGTAAGGAGACATTGCATCAAAACAGAGAGATAATCAAAAATAAGATCGGAAGAGCGTCGTGTAG